>CAKNXH010057506.1:0-65718 GCA_932178445.1 Andricus quercusramuli | reverse complement strand
TCCCTTTTCATCTAGCCACGTCTCCATCATTACAACTACATCCCATTGTGTCAAATTTTTCATGAACTCCCTATCCTTTCTTTCTAAGCCTGCTATATTCCAGTAGCATATCCTCCATTCTTCCCTAGTTTCGTTTCCTGTTTCTTTTGGTTTCTCACTATTTCTTATTTCTTTACCTCCTGTTCCTTTCTCTTCTAGTTTCCCGATACTTCATTTTTTACTAAATCTTCCCTGTCCTCATCCCAATTCCACCGTACACCTTCTGTCTGTATTTTCCCATACTTAACCCATGTTCTTCTTCCTTTTTTTCTTTCCTCTTCCGCTATTTTCCTTAACCTATACTGCATGTTCCTTTCTACCCATGTCAAATCATCCTCTATTCTCTCCGAGCTTCCATATAACATCCTCTTCTTTGTCATCACTTCCCTCTTATGTTCCCATTTCTTCAGTTTCACTAGTGCCATTCTCTCCCCTCTTCGCTCTTCCCTTCCTACACTTCGCACTTCCTCTATCTCTACCTTAGCATCAATCCTTGTTAGTACTTCTTCCACTCCTTCCCTCAGCTCCTTCCCCTCTAATCTTAGACCCTTTATCACTATGTTTCTTTTTCTTTCTTCTCTCTCTTTTTTTTCTATTCTTTGCTCTATTTTTCTCAGTCTTTCCATCTCCTTTTTCCCACTCTCCCTACCTCCAAACTCACGGTTTGAGCTTTCAATTTTTGTTATTCTACCTTCCAACTCTTGTACCTTTTTATTAGGCTCTTCCTTCTTTTCTAGTCTTTGCTCCAACATCTGCATCCTTTTCTCTAACTTTTCCCTGACTTCTTCCCATTTCCTCATTTCTTTCCTAAGTTCGGCCATTTCCTGTCTAATTTCTTTCCTAATTTCCTACACCCTTTTCTCCTGCCTTTCTTCATACATCCCCATCACTTCTATCATCATTTCGCGCGTTTCTTTTAATCTTTCCATTTCCATCGGATCTTTAGCCTCATCTCTATCTCTTTCTGTCCCCTTATTTTTCTCATCCATTTTTGGATTTTTCAAGCTTGCCCCTATAACTTCCTTGTCTTCACTGCTTCCCCGCTCCTCTCTCTTCCTTTTAAAGAATGCCTCAATTGATCCAACGCTTTTCGCCCTTAATTTCGCCCTTTTCTACTGTTTTACGATACTTTCCCCTTGCCCTCCTTTCTTTGTTCTCCCTTTTCGGTGTACTAAAAACTTCCTGATCCAAATCCCTGCTTTCCTTACTAGTATTCGCTCCGCTAGCCATGAATCCAATTCAAACAATCCCGCCTTCTATCGTTCTCTGTCTCCATCTACCGTCACGTCTACCTGCCTTGCCTTTCTCCCTCTCTACCCTGCCCTGCTACGACACGCTACGACCAACCTGGTCCTCCCACCCTGTCACAAACCTCAAACCCACCTAACCTCAACTTCCACACAAATCTGTCTTGATCCCCAAAACTATCCTCACCCCCTTGTCAATCTTTCAATCCCTCAATCAATCCCTCACAAGTCCTCTGAGCCCGCTTTTATTTAATATATTAATATCAGACTTGGAAAAAGAAATGAAGAGAAAAGGGTGGGGAGGAGTTAGGATAGGGAACGGAAAGATATATACACTGGCATACGCAGACGATATAGTGTTGATGGCAGAGGATGAAGAAGGGATGGCGGGCTTAATTACCGGATTAGAGAGATACTTAGATGGAAAGAAGTTGAATTTAAATGTAGAAAAGACAAAGATAATGAGGTTCAGAAAGGGAGGGGGAAGAAAAAAAGAATGGACGGGAAGATGGAAAGGAAAAAAATTAGAAGAAGTAAAAGAGTTTAAGTATCTGGGATATACCTTGCAAGCAAATGGAGATCATATAGCTCATATAAGAGAAAGGATAAAAAAAGCAGCAGGGGTAATGAAACAGATATGGGGAATAGGAAAAAGAAGATTTTAAAAAAATTGGAGAAGGAGAATGTGGTTATTTGATACGCTGGTATGGCCGGTATTAGGTTATGGAGCAGAGATATGGGGATGGAAAGAAAGGAAAGAAATTTAAAGTTTACAAGAAAGGTATATAAGGTGGACGCTAGGGGTAGACTGGAGGACGCCGGGATATATGGTGAGAGAAGAAGCGCAAAGGGATAAATTAAGTACTAGAGCGGGAAAGAGGGCATTGGAATTTTGATACGAAGCTGAGGGAGGGAAAGGGAGGGGAGTTAGCGAGAAGGTGTTTGATGGAGGTAGAAGAAAGGAGAGGGAGGGCGATTGAATTAACGAGATGGGAGGAAGAAAGGAGGGAGTTCTTTAAGGCTAGAGATATAGAAGACGGGACTGGAGTCAACTATGAAGAAGTGGAAAAGGGAGAGAGAAAGACAATTAATAGAAAGATGGGGGATGATTGAGGAATCAAAATATAATATATGGTATAAAATGATAAAAAAGGAAGGAGTACCAAAGTATTTAGAAAAGGGATGGGGAGAGAAAAGATGGACAAGAATAGCAAGATTTAGATTGGGAAACGAGGTAAGGGCAAGTATGTATTGGGAAAAGAAAGATAACAGGAAGTGCAGAATATGTGAATGGGAAGAGGAAACATGGGAGCATGTATGGGAAGGATGTAGGAGAGGAATGGAAGATAAAGGAACCTGGCAAGAGAATGTGGTAAAGATTCTAGGGGAGGATGGTTTGGGGGAAGAGTGGATGAAGGAGTTAGAGGATGCTAGGGGAGCAATTGAAAAAGAATGAAAGAATGGATGCAAAAAATGGTAAAATGGAGGTACAAGAGAAGTGAAAGAAAAAGGAAACGGAAGTCGCTTAAATAAGAAGCGTAAAGATTTGTAAGTAATAATTGTGTAATAGCATAAGTAGATTAAGATGCGTTTGCGTTACCGCTCTCTCTCTCTCGCTTGCACTCTCTCTTTCGATCACTCGCTCACTCGTTCGCTAACACGTCCCAAATTGCGCTAGCGTCAAAAATAGATTTAAGGCGTTCGATATAAGATTTTATGTAAATAGGTGTAAATAATTGTAAATAGTAAGGATAAGATTTTATAAAAAATGTAGAAGGAAGTGTTGTAAGAAATGGAAGTCATGTAAACCCTTAGGGGACACATTATGAATAAAGAAGAACTGTATTTTATTCATGTTATTGATTGCGTTAATTCATTTGGTTGTATTTTTTAATACAAAATTTAAATATTTACAATAAAAAAGCAATAAATTGAACAAAATCAATAAAATAAAATCAAGAAAATCATTAAAATCAATAGAATCAATAAATTAAATCAGTCAAAGCATTAAAATAAATGAATTGAATAAAATCACTATAATCACTAAATTCAGTGCAATTTTGATTTTACGGATAATAATTTGATTTTAGTATTTTATTCAATTTATTGACTTCATTGAGTCATTTGATTGTATTTTTTAATAAGAGAATCGGAAATTCATACTGATTTTCTTTATTATATTAAAAAGTACGATGAAATGAATTAAAAACTAGCTGTGAATTCGATCTCGAGTGTTTTCACTTCGTTTGTATTTATAATTATATGGTGTTCATTTCACAAGCACTTTGCTTCCCGTTAGCAAATGTATTTGTTTCCTCGTAGAGGAAGCATTACTTATTTTTTTCAATAATAGGCAAACCAAAGTTTTCATTTTGCTCAATTTAAAAATATAAATGTACCAAAAATGAAAAATTACAAAATAATACAAAAATTTTTTTAAATACAAAGACAAGTCAGACAAATCAAATCTTGCGTTCGAAATAATAATTTTTTGAGCTGAAAAAGGGAAAGAAAAAGTTCTGTCGCACCCTGTCCCTCTTCCAGCTTTATGATTTCTTCACAAAAATTGTCATAATATTACTCTATTTGAAAATTTATGATCAAAAAGTCTTTTCTATTCATGCATCAACTTTAAATTATGTCGATGAAAAAAGTTTTTCTGTTTGAAACTGATGATTAAGATATTATAAATGAGCAGAACTTCCCTAATCTTCAATAAAGTGTATTATTATTATTATAGATAAATCGATTTGCCTCGAATCAAGAGATTTTTTCCGTTCTTGCATCAATTTTGAATTATGTTACTGAAAAAGTTTTACTATGAAAAACCGTGTTTTCAAATATTATGCAATTTCACAATTTCCATACTCTTCAATAAAATGTATTAATATTATAGGTCAATCGATTCGTCTCGAATCAACACATCTTTTCTGTTCTTGCATCAACTTTGAATTATGTTAATGATACAAGTTTTACTATAAAAAAACGATTTTCAAAATATATAAATTACCATAACTTCCCTACTGTTTGATAAAATGCGTTATTATTATAGGTCAATCGATTCGTTTCGAACCAAGGAATCTTTTATATTGTTGCATCAACTCTGAATTATGCTAATGAATAAAGTTTTACTATAAAAAACCGATTTTCAAAATATATAAATTACCATAACTTCCCTATTCTTTGATAAAATGCATTATTATTATAGGTCAATCGATTCGTTTCGAACCAAGGAATCTTTTATATTCTTGCATCAACTCTGAATTATGCTAGTGAAAAAAGTTTTACTATAAAAAACCGATTTTCAAAATATATAAATTATCATAACTTCCCTACACTGTAAAAAAAGTGGTTGAAAATTGCAAATCGGTTTGTAAACGTTTTACTATGATTCATGCGGTAATTCTACAAGTTTATTGTGAACTTGCAGTGATTAACAGTGCAATTTCACAATATTTGTATCAATTTTACCGTAAAAGTGTAATATTACCACATTAATCAGTGGACATAAAAATACCAGTGATTAACGTGGTAAATTTCAACCATATTATAACAGATATTATCATGCACTTTTACCAGGTTTCTTAAAAATCACAAAATATACTGTAATCCAATTCACATGGAAAGTGTAAAAAAGCAGAACGATGGAAATTTTACCAGAATTTTGTAATTCCACTGTTAACCGCTCGTTGGCGAGCTGTTAACGCTGCGGAGAAAAACAAATTGGCGCGGCCGGTGTCACTCGACAACAACGCGTTAACGTGCGTGTTTTTTTATGTATAAAATAATTAAATATATTCTTTGAGTTTTCTATAACTACGCACGTAGGCTAATACTGATATTTGGTATATAAGGTGAGTAGAAAAAGATCCTGCTTGAGTGTCGTATTTGTGTAGAAATAGAGAAAAAAACGTCCTTTAGACAAAAACTGAAACTATACTGTTTATACATGGTCTTCTTCAATTAAACAGTTATAATATTATATCAATTTTGAGGTTACGTATCTCTTTGTCTCGAGATTTCTCTTTAATTTTCATTGATTGTTTTGTGCGTCATATGAAGCATAGCTTTTTGCAAAAGTAAAACATGTAGTAAATGACATTTGCCGTAGAGGTTACTTTCCCGTACATGCAGGTTCACCTAGCGCATGCGCAATGAAACATGCCTTCTCCGTTTTACACTGACAGTTGAATTTTGCAAGAGGAACGTAAAATTACAATGTCTGAAAGTTACGTTACGAGAATTTTCCTGTCTGCATGTGATTTTAAAGTATCACATTAATTTTCAACTATTGCAGTGAAATTACCACGTTAATCACTGGTATTTTTATGTCCACTGATTAATGCGGTAATTTTCAAACATTTTTTTTACAGTGTACTCTTCAATAAAATGTATTAATATTATGGGTCAATTGATTCGTCTCGAATCAACACATCTTTTCTGTTCTTGCATCAACTTTGAATTATGTTAATGATAAAAGTTTTACTATAAAAAAACGATTTTCAAAATATATAAATTACCATAACTTCCCTACTTTTTGATAAAATGCGTTATTATTATAGGTCAATTGATTCGTTTCGAACCAAGGAATCTTTTATATTATTGCATCAACTCTGAATTATGCTAATGAAAAAAGTTTTACTATAAAAAACCGATTTTCAAAATATATAAATTACCATAACTTCCCTACTCTTTGATAAAATGCATTATTATTATAGGTCAATCGATTCGTTTCGAACCAAGGAATATTTTATATTCTTGCATCAACTCTGAATTATGCTAGTGAAAAAAGTTTTACTATAAAAAACCGATTTTCAAAATATATAAATTATCATAACTTCCCTACTCTTCAATCAAATGTATTAATATTATAGGTCAGTCGATTCGTCCCGAACCAAGGAATCTTTTACATTCTTGCATCAACTTTGAATTATCTTTTACATTCTTGCATCAACTTTGAATTATCTTCTACATTCTTGCATCAACTTTGAATTATGCTAATGAAAAAAGTTTTACTATTAAAAACCGTATTTTCAAATATTACATAGCTTCCTTACCATAGCATTACCATAGCTTCCTTACTCTTCAATAACATTTATTAATATTATAGGTCAATTGATTTGACTTCGAATCAACGCACCTTTTCTGTTTTTGACATCAACTTTAAGTTATGTTAATGAAAAAAGTTTTAATATAAAAAACCGATTTTCAAAATATATAAATTACCATAACTTCCACACTCTTCAATAAAATGTATTAATATTATAGGTCAATCGATTCGTCCCGAACCAAGGAATCTTTTATATTCTTGCATCAACTTTGAATTATGCGAATGAAAAAAGTTTTACTATAAAAAAAACGATTTTTAAAATATTATTGAGTGTTAGAAAAAAATGCAATAAATATTTTTAGAAATCCTTCGGTCAGTTTCAAGATATTAGTGAGGAAAATAAGATCTCCAAATTTCATCAAGTTATCTGTAACCGTTTTCTAGTTATCGTGTTCACAAAAAAGCATGACATCCACACATCCACACATACACACACATCCGGACATTTGCTTAGAACATTGTATTAGACATTTTTAATTTAGGGAGGGTTTCATTAAATGAATTTAAAAATTTTGAAAAATGTTACCATTACATAGCTTCCTCTATGAGGAAGCAAAAATCAATAAATTGAATGAAATCAGTATAATTTTGACTTTATTGTTTAGAATTTGATTTTCTCGATAATACTGATTTTATGTAATTTATTGATTTTATTGATTCATTTCATTGTATTTTGTGATAAAATAAAGAATACCAATATAAATATTCGATTTTTTAAGAAATACAATCAAATGAATCACTAAAATCAATACATTGAATGAAATCATGAAAATCAATTTATTATCAATAAACTGAACAACATCAGTCAAATAAAATTTATATCGGTTTCACTGATTTCATTGATTTTATTGATTTCATTTATTTGATTCATTTTATCTGTTTTATTCGTTTTATTAATTTTATTGATTTTATTGATTTTATTCATGTTCTTCATTTTATTGATAATTTATTTGAGGATAAAGGGCATTTTTTGGCATCCCGCCCTCCAAAAGCTTATCACAAAAAATATTTTTGTTGCTCCACTCTATTGAAAAAATATTAATATTTATCAGCAAAAAATTGTCATAAATTTAAAAATAACTAGTTTTTATAATTTCGGAAATCTCGAAAGGGCCTAGCCCGTTAAGCAGGTCAAAAATGCCCTTGGCTGGAATCAGATTTTCAATGAACCCTTTTCTGGGACTTGGAATCATAACTTTTTTCCCACATTTTTGAACCCCCATCACCACCGCGATAGTCATGGTGGCTAAAAATGTGTTTTATGGTTTTTATTTTTTTGTGACACATCTGTGTAATGGAAAAATCTGAAAAAAATTAGTAAAAAACGAATGATTAGAATACACCTAAAAAAATTTTTTCCCAGTGTTTTGGCGGGAAATTCAAATTTTTGAGAGAAATTCAAATTTTCAAAAAAAAATTTTTGGCAAAAATTTTTTGAGTACTGTTCCAAATTTTTCATAAATGAAAGGTCATCTCATGTGCTAACTTTCAGAATTTTTTCAGATTTTTAATCAATGTGGACGGTAGTTTTTTAAAATAAAAACTTTCGCAGATGGCAGATACCGTTATTAAAAGAAGTATTGAGAAGTATTGGATCCAGTACTTTTTTCCCGAAAAATATTGGCTTTCCAATACTTATTCGCAAAAAAAGTCTTAGGCCTGATACTTAGCAATACTTCTTTTTCATACGAGTATTATGGATTAATAATGAAATTCTGAATATTACTTATGATCAAATGCTGTGTGTTTTTAATGTTTCTGAATGTTTTAATTAGTGTGTGAAATGGAAATCCTTCATAAAAGTTTTGGATTAATCATCGTCGCTATTGTCATTAATTACAGGCACCATTTTTCGTCGTACGAACAGTTTGCTCAATATTTCTGCTGGTCGAACGATTTTCGAAAAATATCGAGCATGGGATAGATAGTAAATCACAGCAGCAGCATGTGAGCAGCAACCGATCGTACGATTAGTATTTTCGTATTGAGACGTTTTCCGAATTTTTTATTTGAAAAACATGCAATTTTACTATAATAGCCGATTTTCGGAAGTAACTTATTATCTATTTGATGACGGAGGAGTCGATATTTCCTTTCAATGATGTCATGTATTGCTTCAACAACCCAACGAATTTTCGTCACTTGGAGAGAGTCATTAGATTCAGCTGTATTTAGCTGGTTACGTTATCCTTTAAGTAGTACAAGTGCTGGCATGAGAACTTTATACTCTGCGAAGAGCCATTTCCACTTAATGCAAAAACATATGGAGAACATTTTTTAAACACACACATTGTTAACACCCAATATTAAATATAATACAGAAAACAGTTAATGAAGCAGGTTTTAATCTATCTGCTACAAAAAATGGATGACTGGGTTCTCTCAGGAAAATCGGCTATTATAGTAAAATTGCATGTTTTTCAAATAAAAAATTCGAAAAACGTCTCAATTCCGATATGCGAAATTGCATGTCCATGGTATCACATTCGAAATCAACTAATGATTCCGAAAATATTTTGGGTGAAGAAGTTCAAGAAAAACGATGGAGTAGGCGAAAGATTTCTTTCTATGTTCATCGGATGTAGGAGATTTTTCGGAAACCACCGTCAACGATCTCGAAATATTATTCACGGGTTCGTATCAACTCAGTCAAGCTGTATCGTATTTAGCTGAATTGATGGACAATGCCAACAAAATTAACATTTGCTGCGCTAAAGAAACCGCGAACATTTTGAAAGTAGAATTTCAGTCACGCCATATGAATCATCGGCGTTCTAAGTGTTTTTTTGAATACACGCCTGATTCCATTGGTTTCGAAGGAATTTAACGATATTGTTGTGAGTCCGAAAATACTAATCGTACGATCGCTTGCTGCTCACATGTTGCTGCTGTGATTTACTATCCATCCCATGCTCGATATTTTTCGAAAATCGATCGACCAGCAGAAATATTGAGCAAACTGTTCGTACGACGAAAAATGGTGCCTGTAATTAATGACGATAGCGACGATGATTAATCCAAAACTTTTATGAAGGATTTCCCTTTCACGCACTAATTAAAACATTCAGAAACATTAAAAACTCAGCACTTGATCATAAGTAATATTCAGCATTTCATTATTAATCCATGATACCCTTATGAAAAAGAAGTATTGGCAAGTATCAGACCTAAGACTTTTTTTGCGAATAAGTATTGGAAAGCCAATACTTTTTCGGGAAAAAAGTACTGGATCCAATACTTACCAATACATCTTCTTAATAACGGTATCTGCCATCTGTGAATAATTTTTTTCAGATTTTTCCATCACACAGATGTGTCACAAAAAAATAAAAACCATAAAACACATTTTTAGCCACCATGACTATGGGGGTGGTGATGGGGGTTCAAAAATGTGGGAAAAAAGTTATGATTCCAAGTCCCAGAAAAGGGTTAATTGAAAATCTGATTCCAGCCAAGGGCATTTTTGACCTGCTTAACGGGCTAGGCCCTTTATGCATGAATCAAAGAAATGATTGATAAAAAAATCAACAGATTATAACATTTTTTTTGTGTCAACAATAATAATTTTTGTATTCCTAAAACATATTTTTGAAACTTTTTATTGTTGTTTTTATATTATATATGCATATTCACGGTAATGTATTGAAAGAAAATTAGAAAAAAAAAAAATTGAAGAGAGTATGAGGACTCGAACGCATGACGGCAGAATCTGTAGCCTAGAACCTAGACCATTACCCCGACACTGCTTACTCTTTAGTTCTATAATTTAAACCTATAGTTATTTTGCGCGGATTTCATGTAACCCGTTTTCTCGTAAACCGCTTTCCATCCGTAGTTCTTAGTAAACTGTTTCAACTTTTTTTATCTCAAATGAGGCCCTCTTCGCTCACAAAAGATGACCACAATCCGTGTGTCACCTATTACAAGCTTCTTCATACAATTAATTTATAGTTGGGCCACTTGATAAACTTGGAATTTATAAAAAAATTTACAGAGGGCCTAATTTCGAAATTTCAGAAATCGAATTTGATGGTTTCGGAATTTATTTCTGGATAACTTGATAAACTTATAATTTATAATTTCAAAATTTTCAAATCATAATTTCAAAGTTATAATTTCAAACTGGGTAAATTTACTAATTTACATACGATCATAAATTGATTTATCTATAAAATTGGTGCAATTGCAGTTGCTGTCTTCAAAAACTTTTTAAATATTTGCGCCACGATTTCGCGAGTGGCAATGTGTGGTGCGGACTTCAGAGCATTGAAGATTCGGGGCGCGAATTTGACAGCCGGTCTGTATGACGAGTTTGCTTTGCTGCTTACCAATACAGTCTCATGGTCCTCACATACACAGGAAATCTCAATTTTGTTCCACATTTTTCTTTATTTCGCGACGTATTTCGCGTAATTTAGGTTCGCCATCATCAAGATTTGGCTCTTCGAATATTGGCTAACCCCTGGATTTCTGGAAATACTTCTGTGTTGTCAGAATTGTGAGTAAAAAAATGAATTTGCGAACGGTTCTCGCCGTTCAAATGCTGTCTTCTGCTATCCGCAGATTTCTCCCTTTCGACAAATTCATAATTTCCGCGAAAATAGTTATTCCCTCAGCAACAGGCTTCATTTCTATAAATTTCGTTGATCCGAGGATCTCGCAAAACCCCGAATATTTGACAAGTTTTCTTTCTTTCGCTCTCAAATACTTGAGAAAAATTATATATGGAGTCAGTGCTGTGCCTATAAAAAAATTCCAAGTCGGAGTTAACCAACACCCCTAAGGTTCTATCGTTCTTAAGGAACACATTCTCATCCAGACATGGTTCGTACATAGAAGTTTTAAATATTAACCCTTACTTGACACACTTCTGAGGTGCTCTACACAATAGCGACGAAAATTAAAAAAAAAAATCTATTGAATATTTCTACTCAAAAATGGTATCAGATAATCTTAAGAGCTCACATTAAAGGAATTTGTAGGTTATATAGCAAACAATTAAAATTAAGTATCAATAAAATAATTATGAAAGTAAGGAAAAATGATCGTGGGGCGTTCTGCACCCCAGTGTGTCAAACAAGGGTTAAAAAAAGTGTTTTAAAAAATTTTCAAAATGTGCTCACTTTTTGGATTTTCATTCAAATTGGCTGGCTAAGGAACTTGACCTTCATTTTAGAACACTTGAAGAGTATACCAAAACCCAATTCAATAGGCTAATTCTTTTGAAAGTTATCGTGCTAACAAACTAAAAATATACAGGCAGGCAGACAGACAGAAATTTTGTAAAAACCTGTTTTTGGGTTCAGTGTGTCTCATAACGTGGACATTTGACAGAAAATTGAAGTTTATTTGAAGTAAACAAAGTTTTCCAAGAGGTCAGTGCAATTCCTTAAGTAAATTTCACCGGGGAATCCAATTGTGACCTTCATTTTGACCTTGAAGTTGACCTTCATGGCTTTTTGAAGGTCAACTTTGTTTTTTAAAATGGAAACCCCCTTTTTTTACATCTGTAATCGATAGGGCGGAAAATTCTACGTGCAGGCACGTACCCATGTCATAGGTCAATTGTAACGTTCAAGGTCAATTGTAACGTTCAAGGTCAATTGAAGGTTATTTGAAATGAACAAAGTTTTCCAAGAGTTCAGTGCATTTCCTGAAGTAAATTTCAACGGGGAATTCAATGGTGACCTTAGTTTTGACCTTGAAGTTGACCTCATTGGTTTTTTGAAGGTCAACTTTGTTTTTTTAAATGGAAACCCCCTTTTTTACATCTGTAATCGATAGAACGGAAAATTCTACGTTTAGGTACGTACCCAAGTCATAGGTCAATAGTAACGTTCAAGGTCAATTGAAGGTTATTTGAAATGAACAAAGTTTTCCAAGAGGTCAGTGCAATTCCTGAAGTAAATTTCAACGGGAATTCAATGGTGACCTTCATTTTGACCTTGAAGTTGACTTTCATGGCTTTTTGAAGGTCAACGTTGTTTTTTTAAATGGAAACCCCCTTTTTCCACATCTGCAATCGATAGAGCGAAAAATACTACGTTCAAGTACGTACCCAAGTCATAGGTCAATTGTAACGTTCCAGGTCAGTTAAAGGTTATTTGAAATTAACAACGTTTTCCAAGAGGTCAGTGTAATTCCTGAAGTAAATTTCAACGAGAAATTCATTGGTGAGCTCTGTATTGATCTTGGCTACAGCGTTTTGAATATTGTAAAATCATTATAGGAAATTTTTCATTAAAAGTTCCAGAAGTTCTGGTGAGAGTTCTGTTCCTCCCCAAAGAGTTATATCGAAAAGTCCTATACCGTTTTTCGATACCTAAGTCAATACCTAAGGCGATACCGTAAGTCCTATACCGTTTTTCTATCTCCATACGAATATTACGAATCGAATCTAAATTTACGTATTACGAGTACATACTTACTATATTTCGCTAAAAGATTATCATGGCGCAAGCTTAACTTTCGGAAGGAGAGAGGGTATCTGTATTAATGATGCGTGGTTGGGGAGATCGAGTTCGATCTTATGATCAAGTTCGTTTGCTTTTTAATCGCACTTTTCGTAATGGAGAAGGGTTAAATCCTGTTTCAAAATCAACAATTGAAAGAACTGTAAGGTGCTTTATGAATCATGGATCTATCAAGGACCTTCAGAGAACTAGTCGGCCAAAATCTGCAGGATCTGAGGAGATGCAGATGGACATAGCCCAAGCATTTGTTGAAAACCCACACCTTAGTTTACGTCGAGCTAGTGATGAGCGTGACGTTGCTCCTGAGACAGTGCGAAATATTTTAAAAAGCATTAATTTCCACCTTACAAAGTTCATCTGGTACAAGAGCTCAATGAAGACGATCCTGATCGTCGGGTTGAATTTTGTGAAATTATGATGGACAGAATTGATAGAGATCTTCTTTTCTTGTACAATACAATATGTTCAGATGAAGCTACTTTCACTTTAAAAGTTGAAGTTAACAGGCAAAATTGTAGATATTGGTCCGACACAAATCGTGATTGGATGTTGGAGAGTCACACACAATATCCACAAAAGATTAATGTTTGGGCCGGTATCTTAAATGATACATTGATAGGCTCTTTCTTCATCGATGGTAATCTCAATGCCCGTGCACATGGAGAGCTTCTCAGAAACCAAATTGTACCAAGAATAAGGGAGATTACAGGCGATAATTTTCAAAATATTTGGTTCCAGCAGGACGGATCAGCGGCTCATTACGGTAGGGTGGTTCGAGCATATTTGGATATTCAGTTCCCTCATAGGTGGATTGGAAGAAGGGGTGAAATCGAGTGGCCTGCTAGATCTCCTGATCTGACGCCTCTCGACTATTTTCTTTGGGGCTATTTAAAGAGCAAAGTATACTCAACGCAACCCCAAAGCTTAGACGAATTGCAGAATCGGATTCTGCAAGAGGCTACTTTGATTGATAGGGAGATGATTTGTAATGCTGTAACTCATTTTTACAATCGCATAGCTTTTTGTCAAGAAGCTCAAGGTTTTCAGTTCGAACATCTTCACTGAAGCGTGAGAGGCAAGGGGACTCACGCTAATCAAGCACCCCTCAGGGAACAGAATTTACTACGTCCACGTCGTTGTTCCTGGATAATGCTACACGTAAACGTAAACTGCTTGGACAAAACCTTGAAAAAACCTTGAAGCTCATCACCAAGATCAATCCAGAGCTCACCAATGAATTTCTCGTTGAAATTTACTACAGGAATTACACTGACCTCTTGGAAAACTTTGTTAATTTCGAATAACCTTTAACTGACCTGGAACGTAACAATTGACCTATGACTTGGGTACGTACTTGAACGTAGTATTTTTCACTCTATCGATTGCAGGTATGAAAAACGGGGATTTCCATTTAAAAAACAACAAATTTGACTTCCAAAAAGCCATTAAGGTCAACTTCAAGGTCAAAATGAAGTTCATCATTCAATTCCCCGTTGAAAAATACTTCAGGAATTGCACTGACCTATTGGAAAACTTTGTTTATTTCAAATAACCTTTAATTGACCTTGAACGTTACAATTGACCTATGACTTGGGTACGTATCTGAACGTAGAATTTTCCGCTCTATCGATTTCAGATGTAAAAAGGGGGTTTCTATTTGAAAAAACAAAGTTGACCTTCAAAAAGCCATGAAGGTCAACTTCAAGGTCAAAATGAAGGTCACCATTGAATTCCTCGTTGAAATTTACTTCAGGAATGACCTTCACTTTTTTGAAAAATATTGTACCTGAGGAAATATCCAACCGTCCCGGGACTTATGACACCCTGTATAATAATCAATTTACTATTATTTTTATTGATAAATATTTTCATGATAAGGTAGATGTCCCAGTAATCGGGACGGTCCCAGTAATCGTGAGTTTTGAGGTGTAAACGCCAGAATTAAGTATTTTGCGCATAAAAATACAATCCTAAAATATTTTCAAGTAAGGTTGAACAATGCTTGTTGTGGAAACCAAATTATTTTTTTTATACAAATAGTGCACATGGGTAAAAAAAATTTATTTGTATTGCCGGTGACGATGAATCACGAAATGTGGAAAATAGCTTAACATTTTGGTTAGGAAAGGCGTCTCTTTACTTAAGCTTTTACTATGTCAAGGAATTAGTTTATCGGGACGAAAATAATTTTTTTGTAATAAAAAATAATTTTTGTTTCATAAAATAAAGTAAAATCTTAATTTAGTACCTTCTCGTTCAAGAAATATCGGTCACGATTATAGGGACATTTTAAAAGCATAGTGGGTCGAGTAATCGTGACCTGTCACGAAGACTAGGACGACTCTGTCAAAATTTTATTTCCATATTTCGTTACAAATAATAATTTAATTAATTTCAAAAAGGTATGAAATGAAATCGTAGAACTGACTTATTACTGTGGGTAGTAATCGTAACATAAATCAGTGCTTAAAACTGAAAAAAGGTGATGTCAAATATTTGAATGAGTTTAGAGATTTCATTATCAATTTTTGAGTTTAATATCATTCTTCGGTGAAGTTAATACTTATTAAGTAATTTTTCATTAGATAACATTAATCTATACTGCATTATATAAAGAAAAATGTGTAATAGATATATAATTATTGATAGTTTTAATATTGTGACAACGTAAACAGAAAATAACCTCATTTTTTTAGTCACTGAATTTGATCAAATTTCGTGTGCTACATCTAGTTACTTAAAATGTTAATGATTTTTAATTATAATATTCAGTATTATAAAAGAATTTCAGCATTGTCGTTATTACTTATCGTGATAAAAATTCTAATAAATATTTATCTCGGCTTATTTTTGTGACCACTTTATTTCTTATGAATAAAATATTAATTTTATTCGATAATATTTTTAACTGAAATAAAAACTAAACATTTTAAAAGAAAATTCATTTTTATTATGATTAATTTTCATAGAGTCCATCAAACTTATTAGAACTATCAGAAGATTCCATTTTAAGGTTGTTTCGACGGCTTTCATCACAGAGGTCTCAATCAATATAAAACTAAAAATACATCTTTCATTTCATTAAAGTATAGTAAAAAAAACAAAAATGCACTTAAAATACACCTCCAAATTGCTAAAGACTGATTTCAAGAAAACTTAACCTTTTTCACAAAGACTGGGACAACGACTCACGATTACTAGTACATGACAGATTTGGAAATCACGATAACTGGGACATCGGTGCTTTTTGACTTTTAATTGTTTATAAATAAAAAGTAATATTAAATATAATGTAAGAACAATTTTTATAATATTCTAGGATGTTTAATGCTTCAATCAGTACCAATCATTTTTCAAATAATCTTACAAAAACAATTTTCTAAATATTTGAAGTTGATGAAATCTCTTATGGTCACGATTACTGGGACGTTTACCTTAATTTGAATTATTTAAAAAACAAGGGTTAAAGATTATAGGTCGTAGAGGTTAGATAAATACATAGGTCACAATTTCATTAGATTCTATTCAATTATTTTCAATTTCTTAAATATTTTAGATACAAAAATACTTTCTTCCATAAAAATCCACTTGCGAAATGTTTCACCTTCAAATAAAGTATTTTTAAAGAATTTTTTAAGTATTTTTTTTCAATTTTCTGCAAAACTCTTAGTCAAACTTCAATGGGACCGCAGAGCTAGAGAACGAGTTCGTTAATGACATCGAGGCAATGGCTGAGGGCGAGTCATATAAATATCTGGATATTGTCGAATCTAAGAGTAATCAGCATATGATAGTTAAGAAAAGCCTAACGACTACCTCCACTACAAGACTCAGATTGATTATAAAGAGTTCTCTTAACTCTGTAAAAAAAATCCGGGCAATCAACACCTGTGTCATCCCTTTCACGTACTCCTTTAGGCTACAAAAATCAGATTTACAAAGTAAAAAAATTCGCAGCTATAAATTGGTGTATTCACGAGTTTACATTGAACCTTAGCGACATTTTCATGGTGTCCTCTAATAAAAATAGGGCGCATTCCCATATTATTATTGTTAGTCCCGGCCAATTTTAACAGTTACCCTCAAAAGCTCATTCTAAACATTTTACTGGAAATATTGAAAATGCAGACAAGTAATTTGACTTCCTCCGTATATAATAAGACATATACATCTTTTTAATTTTACTTCATGTTGTATTTTTCAGGCCAGAGGCTTTAGGAGTTGTAAGCGGTTGCGTGTTCCTCATAACAATGTTCATGTTTATACCGATTCCCTTCAGTGATTACATTTTTAAAAATACTGATTTTCCGCATAACGAGGTTTGTAAATCGCTAATTGTTTCCAAATTATTATGACATTGTGTATAGACAACTTTACATTAATGCTTTTTTTTTCAGTTTGTTGATCTGTTAGCGGCTCTTTTGTCAATATGTTGTATGGTTTTGCTAGGTTTTGCTGACGATGTTTTAGATTTACGTTGGAGGCATAAATTACTATTACCTACTGTCGCCACATTACCGCTTTTGATGGTTTATTACGTAAATTTTAATTCCACCTTAATTATTATACCAAAACCATTGAGGTTGTGGCTCGGATTTTCTAAAGACTTGGGGATTTTATATTACCTCTACATGGGAATGTTAGCAGTGTTTTGTACCAATGCCATAAACATACTAGCTGGTATAAACGGCTTAGAAGTTGGACAAAGTGTAATCATATCTATTAGTATTTTGATTTTTAATGGAATCGAATTGACTGGAGATCTGTGGAAAGCACATAAGTTTTCCATGTATTTTTTAATTCCTTATACGTCAACTTCTATGGCACTCCTAAAATATAACTGGTGAGTAAACATAATCACAAATAACTTTTTGTAGATAGTTAAATTTACTTATCTGCCTATTTCTACTTTTAACTCGAAAAACAGTACTTTGGTGCCAAATTGACAATCTTTTTGCACTAGCAAATTATTCAATAATAAATTCAATTAAAACAAACTTTTTTCACAAAAACATGTTTTCTTTCTTTTAGAAAAACCAAACGTAGCGCCATTGCGCCCAACGATGGCCTGGAGCACTATAATGTGGACGCGTTAATCAGATCCTTGTCATTGGTGGAAAATAGAGAATTAGGAGAATAGCTATTTATTCCCTTCTCTCTACCAATGACGAGCTTTGGCTGATGCATGAACAGTAGTGCTCAATGCCTTCATTGGAAGCAGAGAGTCTATTATCCGGAGTTGCGCGTATTTAGTAGTACCATTACGTACATTATTAAGGGAATATAGTATCACATAGTATTTGTCATGACGAATGTATGGAGACTCGAGTGATTCGCACCAAGAATAAACTTTCCAGAATTTTAACACTTTTTAAGTTAAAGAGGTTATGTTTTCTTTTTTTTCCAGTGAGACCGTAGGAAAACTTTGCCTCCACCGTTCGCATGATACTTAGGTGATGAGAGTATTGTTTTCGAGTTCTTTCTCGTGAAAATACTTCTCACGTTTGAGGTAAATAACAGAGCGCGTTAAGCGAAATAACAAATGCATATGTGCCTTTACCGGTAAAGTACCTCCCCACCAACAGAGACCTACTTTGCTGCTCGAAAACCTAAACGAAAATTAGAGGAAACCATACTGGTGTCACATATAAAAACATGTTTACTATAGTGTCTGTCTGCCTGTAGCCTGTAGACGAGAGTGGACCAAAACCCTTTTTTTGGATTATCGGATTCTAACAGTGTGTAAAAGTTGTATTTGCCCAACAGTAGTAAGCCCTCCAATTTTTAGTTCGATCAGATAATATGTTCTGTTCTGTATATTTTATCTAAATAAATAACACGGGAATTCTAGATCAATCTAAAAATCTATACCCCCTCCCCCACATTACTCCCTCCCGCACCAAGTGAGTCACGCTTACCCCGCAATGGAAATGGCTTAATGGTATAATGATATTTATTATTGCACTGACAACTAATAATTTGCGTATTATACATTCATACATCTATAGAAACACATTCTTTCGCGATTTTGCGTTTGGGAATTCTTTTATTAGATCTTCAAAAGGTAATGACTTTAGACAATCTTTCTCGATTGCCAATAAACTAAGAACAGTTAATCTTTGATCACCTATAGTTGAACGAAGTTCAGATTTAACCTTAGCCATAGAGTTGAGAAAGATTGTTCAGTTTCACAATTTATGATGGGAATGGTTAAGAAGAGACTAAAAGAAATATATGTATATATATTCGGAGAAACCAACGTTAAGGCTGTATCTGACATCCGTTTCAAAATAGTCACTGCTGATAATTTTTTGTCTTTGTGAGCAGATTTCCAGAAAGAAACAAATTGTTCCTATTCAGCGGCTAAGGTAACTTCCAAATTTTCATCATAAAAATCTACAAGTTTAGTCACTTTTTTTATATCTGCTTAATCTTATCTTTAATCTTCTATAGTCTTATCATTACAGATTTGTGCATAAGTTATTATCCCTGATTCGTCATTGTCTGAACTTCCAAATCCTCTTATGCATTTTAATATCTTTTTATTATTTGATACTCATTACATTATTTTACAATAAATTTAACTAACAATTTTATATATAATTTACACAGTTCATTTAACAGCCGTTTTATTTAGATGATAAACTCACAAACCTGGTGATCTCCGCTGTATATCCTCGATATCTTTTGTTATTAAATTTTTATTTTCTACTTCTCCAGAATTTTCATTTCCTCCAGAGGAGTGAGAAGAAGAGAATAAATCTTGTTTGTTATCAGTTATAACTGATTCTTTAAACTGTTCTTTACCTTCCACTGACCAATCCCGTCTTCCTGCTCCCTTTACTTTTGCTACCTTTTTAGCCTTATTGTTATTACTCGTTTCTCCCTCTACTGTCACTATTATGGGAAAGTGATCCGAATCTATATAATTCCCTAACTCTAGTTTCTTAATCTTCTCTCTTACCTTGTCGTCCACTACCACATAATCAATTACCATTTTCCTCTTTCCTCCTGAACGTGTATAACTGTATATTCCCCTTCCTTATCCCCCTCTATACTTCCGTTCAGGATAAACCATCCCATCTCCCCTAAGCTCTTCAACAACTTCTTTCCCTCCCCATTCAGTGTCTTGACTTTGAGTTTTCTTCCTCGCTCTCCATCAAATTTCCTTCCTCCTCTATCTCCTGTTCTCGCATTAAAATCTCCTCCTGTTATAAAACTAATCTCTTGCTTATTTTCTTCCATCGGTTCTCTTATCTCCTCTGATTTCTCCTGTATATCACTGTTCACATAAACCTCCACTATCTTCCCCCTCTCTTCTCCCATATTTATCTCTTCTACCATTAATCCCTCTTTATTTTCTTTCAACTTTTTTTTATCCTCTGTTATACATTAGTTCCTTACTCCCATCAAATTACTGTTTTCACTGCCTAGATTCGGAAGATCAACTATCAGCTGTTCCTACAGTCACAAAAATGTCCGGAAAAATGGAAAAAATTCCAGTGGATTACTTGTCTATTTGTGAATGGAGCCCAATTTTGAAAATTAAGAAATATTTAAAATAGTGGTCACCAGAATTGTAAATGCAAGAAAAAATTATCTCCGACTTGAATTGAGATGTCAAGACTAATCAAGGTTTAAAAGAAAGAGCTCAGTACACTGATAATAATGCTCGGACCAATAAAAAGTGGATACAATTGTATATTTTCCTGTAAATTGAATTCGCATAATTTGGACTTTGATGAGCTCTGCTAATGTCTCGTCAAGGAATAGTAGTACAAAAAAAGGGTGACGCGTGTCCATTACCAAGTCGCTGCCAACTGCGAAAACCTGAAAAAAGAGTCCGCTTCTGTACGCTTCCCTACACTCCTACAGAGTATAGGTCAGAGTCTTGGTCTAGGACTAGACCTAGCCATATGGTTGTGATTTTCTTTTTATTTATCAACTTTTCAGATATCAGTATATTATACATGCTAAAATTTTATTCTATGCCTATTGTAATGATTAACTTACAATCACATTTTTGTAAATGGTGTTCAATAATACGTAGTAGAATTCATTTATTTCTTTTCGAGTTTCTACAACTCAATTCGTATAAAATGCAATTACAAATAACTGTTTCTGATAAATATTAATAAAAAATAACACTTACTAATAATGATATGTATAATTTGTTTAAGAATAACTGTACTTACATATCAATAATAAGCCTCTTATAATATTTTCTAATTAAAAAAATGATAGTGATTTATATATGCAAATTAGAGGTAATTGCAAGGCAAGAAGAGTGATATTTTATGTGAAAGGCATTTTCGAGCTATTGAAACAATTTTCAATCATTGAAATAATATTTTCCTCTGTAAATATTGAAAATTACTATTTAATGGAATTAATGATGCAGTTCGTGAATGTAAGGAGCGATGTTTATTGCAGAAGACAATTTTGAAACTATTTAAACAATTAATAATCATTCACTTGCGCCTTTTGATAGGAAATATTGTAATTGCGAAAATGTAATGTTTTACACAAATGCATAATATTGCGTTCTTTCCTACAATTTTGTTTTTTAGATTAAAGTAGAATAAAGTAATAGTTCAAAAATTTATGAATGAGAATGTTACTGTTTTTAAGCATGTATATTGTATAGTGTACTGATATCTGAAAAGTTGCTAAATGAAAAGGAAATTACAACCATATGACCAGGTCTAATCCTAGACCAAGACTCTGAGTCTTAGAGGTTAAATTGCAATGTAAGAACGAGTATTAGATACGTGTTTTAGGTTTTAAGGCAAGTGACAATCGGTAAATAGTTAAAAACAAGATCTACCGTTACATTTGTACTTGGATTTTTTTTTCTTTTTCATAATTTCTCTCCATGTCAATTGTAGATTCTTGAACTGGAAGAAACATTCAGGTTATGTCAATACATATTAAGAATCTTCACTTGTATTTACCATATTTCCAAGACTGATTTTATTGTTTCTTGCATGGTTTCTGTATTTGAAAGTTAGTTTTTCGATCGAATTCAAGTAACCAATTTTGTTTCTCGACAAATTAAACCAACTAAACTTAAATTAACGTTTAAAGTACTTTTTCTTTCATTCAGCCGGTTTACGTATTGCAAATTATAATGTGTATAATAATTATTGAATAATGTTAAACATGTTTAATCGTTTCTTTTTGCAGTTAGTGTAGATTGGTGTAAATAATTATGCTACAAGAAAGAAATAATATAAAGATCTGGCAGGATAATAGGGTCATCCACTATTTTTTTTTAATTTTTGCATATTAAAGTATATGCCCTAAAATCACTACTAATACCAGCATAGTGTAAAAAAAACTTTTTTTCGAATTTATAGTTGAAAAGGAAAAATTTGTACACATTTAAAATTCCTATTTCTTTCGCGCTTATTCCGCCATCATAATGTGACGTAGGTAGCCGCCAAACGCTTGTGAATAAGCCGGGCGATTCACGTTTTTTCATAAAAATTATAAAAAAATCAGCGGTACCATTGGTGTTTTGTGCCTCAATGCAAGAACACGTCTGTCAAAAATCCAGGGAAATTAGTTATATCTATACCCAAAGGCGAGGAATACGAAAAGTGTGAAACACTTAGGAAAGCTTATAACCGTAGAACCGGGTCAAATATTATTTGAAACAAGACATGTTTAATTCATGTTTAATCCTCGGGAAGCTGCCACAAGAGCAGAATTATTATGGTGCATGGAAGTTGTTGAGTCTAATAGTTCAGCAAAGCGTGCAATAGTAAAAAAGATCTTTTCCAAGTTATGTTTCCGGGTGGATGTACTGAAGGCTTCTTGTTATCTCATACTGAAGTTCAGTGTTTGATTTCCGAAGCATTAGGACCGTATTTTAAGGATAGAATGCTTTTAGATATCAAGGAACCTAATATTCTGTTTACATATCAATTCGACGAAACATCCAACGCTAAGAGTATGAAAGAATTGCAAATTCGGGTACGATTCTGGCCGAGTAATAAAAAATGCATTGTAACTCGACATCTCGAAACATATTTCATTGAAAAAGGTGATGGTGATAGTTTGTTTCATTTATTTGATAAAAGCGATAGAGTCTAACGGTTTATCTGATGATGAAATATTAACTTTGGGCTGTGATGGACCTAATCTGAATAAAAAGGTCTGGCGACTTTTTGAAGAGCATCTGCATAAAATAAGTACAAGGTGGCTCTCATCAGGCCCGGCAGCGGAAAGAATTGTAGAACAGTTACCAGGATTAGAAGAGCATTTTTCAAGACTCTAGATAAGACAAATTATTTAGACATCAAAGATTATTCAACAAACCCTGCTTTGAAAAGTAACTTGCAATTTATCGCTTACTCGGCTGAGATTTTCACCAAAGAACTTAAGTTGTTTCAAAAAGAGGAACCTCTTATTCACATCTTGTATTTTCAACTGAAAAAGCTTACTTTGCTACTATTATCAAGCGTAGTAAAACCGGACGTTTTACAAGAGATGAGGTTTGATCAAACTGATTTCAAGTATTTTCTAAGCAACTCTGATAATTTTGTTGATTTGAAAGACGTTCACTGCGGAGAAAAGGCTCGAGTTTCCATGAAGAAGTTGACTCAGAAGGATAAATCGGTTCTACAGTTAGAAGTCAAAAACTTGAAAAATGATAGTGATTTATGTATGCAAGTTAGAGGTAATTGCTTAGAAGTAATTAGAGGTAATAGTTCTTGAAAATGAAATAATCTAAATGCCTTTCTCCAGAAAACATCGAGGAGATAGTCAGTGTTACATAAGTTACAAAAATAGCTGCATTGTTACCACTAAAAGATATTGATACTGATGAGGTTTCAACTGAATGGAAATTACTTCAACAAGATGCTTCTCGATAAACAAAAATGAAAGAATACACGATTATTGGAATCATATTTTTTCGCTAAAGACGACTTTTAACTGCAGATACCCGGTTTTAAAATACGTTGCCCAAAATGCTTTGGCTATAACTCATGGCAGTGCAGATGTTGAGAGATGCTTCTCTAATTTGTGTCCAATTCTAACGGATAAAAATTCAAATATGATTGAACCAACACTTGACGCTAAACTAGCAATTGTTGACGGGATAAAGCAGTATAACTTTCAAATTCACAATTTATTGAGGATCTCTTAAGACGTGCGCGATAAGCTCATCAATCACACTTGGCGTACTTAGAAGAAGAAAAGCGACTCGTCTCAGAAAACCTTGCTAAGCAGGCTGCCGAAGCCGAACGAAGTGCTATAGAAATGGCGTTGTTAGCTAATGTTATAAAAGAAAAAAAGGACATTGCAGCTTTACAGGCTGATCTAGAAAATGTCGAAAAAACGTATGTTGAAGCTACACAAACTTCTGATTTAATACAAAAAACATTGAAAGGTGTGGTAGGTAAGGATCCAGCAGGTGTTGTGGTTCAGGAACTTATGATGAGTTTAGAAGAGTTGCGTACTAAAGAAAAAGAAAAGCGAAACAAGGTAGATCAATTGCAAATCTGTGTTTCTTATAACCTTTCTTGAAAAGAAATTTCTAATTAAAAACATCACATGATCGGCCTAAAGATACCCCCCCCCCCCTCCCACCACCATGTAATTGTTCGTGCTATTTTTACCATAACTTTAACGGAAATTTGCAACCTCTAAATATTAACCGTTTTGATCTGCCTGAAATGAAAATTATTTTTATGACAGCGTGGAATAAGACTGTTACAACCCGAAATAGTTAATAAATTTCCATGTTTATTAATCCCTTCTTGTCTATGGTTAGCATTGCGCAGGCTTGAAACTGCCATCTTTTTAGAATTTTTAAGATGTTATTTTTAACTCAGAATCCTGTTTGTTGAACTCTTATTTTTGTTGGTGATCGTGTATTCAATTCCCCTCATCCGAAGTATAATAACCTTTGGTTTCTTTCGGTGGAACTCCCTTCTTGGCTTTTTGTATTATATTTCTTATTTTATAAATTATTGAATCTAGCATTAGGCAGGTTGACTTTCTATATCATAAATAAAAAACTCCATTTTTTGGTGTTATATGGAACTACAAGTACGTTCGTTCAGCAACCCCCTATATAACTACCCTGGGTAGGGCGTGACATTAATTTTTACATGGAAGAATATTAAAATTGTAATGATACAGTCTTTTTACTCATCCCTTGCCGTAGTACACTTTAATGACGTATATTACCGAAAGGGTGGAAGGCAGTCCGAAAGTTTAAGGCGCTTCGTCAGGTTTGATTTTTAGCCCATGTATTTGTTGCGCCCATTTTCCTCCTGCACGGATGAATTGTTCGATGTAATATTTTAACCACATAATCTCAATGGCATAATACATAATAAGGAAGTCTTCGTTTTTTGTAAAATGGTCCTGTTTTTTTTTCAATTAATCGAAAATGTGGTTCATTTCTGCGCCTGGAAGCGAGCAATCCGCCACCGGGAAAGAACTCACGGGGAACCGAAAACAGGCCCTCCGAATCAGAAAGGAAAACGAGGCTATCAAACCGTGAAGTTTTTCGAGGATGTTTCAGCCCAGGAGGTCGGGCCGTAACTAATATGCCCTTTCCATTTTTGCATTCTGACACTATTCGAGCTGCTTGAACGAAATTGATAGTTATTCAAATATGCAAAAATTGAATTTTAATATGCTGCATTAGGTATATTACATAATGACGAGACGATTAAAAAAAGATAGACAAGAATCGGTTAACCTGTTCAATTTCTGTTGGGAGTTTTGGTAATTTTGCATTTTATTTGAGATTAACTTCAATATTGAGAATATTTCCCGATTTTCCGAATACTTTTTTTCTTTTTTTTTTCAAATTATATAATTTTCAAATTTTATCAGCTAATAAAAATTTCATCGATCCATGTTTTGCGCAATTTTAGAGATTGTAACAGTATTCAATGCCGGCGGGCGATTTACTTTGGTCTTTATCGAAAGACCAAAGTATATATTTTGATATAATGCGACCCCAGGAGCTCGAAAATGAAGTTTTTAAAAATTTCCGTGTGTTTGTAACTTTTTTCTGTTCACCATATCTCGAAAAGTAAAAGAGCTATAATCATTAAATTTTGATGAAGATTGATATCTTGGATTGATATCCAGGTCTGATAGGTACTTTGTACTTTCATAAGAAGATATCTTGAATTATTTGGTTAAAATATCATTTTTTTTCAACTTGTTTTTTTGTTTGTTAAAAATTAATTTTGTACACTGAAAATGTAATTTCAATTTTTTGTTGAATATGCACATTTTCGAATATTTGAGATAATAATAAAATACATCAGAATTGTAGTATTTTTTTCATTTTAAATCAACATTGAAAATTATTTTACCTTTTTCCTTGAAAGTTTGTTAAAAATTGAATCATTTAATTTAAATATTTAATTTAATAATACTTTGGTAGAAAAGCAATATTCTTACTTGAGATGTAATCTTTCAAGGTTAAAATGCAACTATTTGGTAAAAAATTAATCTTTTTTATTTGATAAATCAATTTTTTTGTTTCACATGCGTTAAACTGCCTTTTATTTAAGATTATCATATTTTTTGTTTGAAATGTGAATTATTACATGTTTTGTTAAGAAGTCATCAGCTCTTTGGGTTGAAAATAAACCTATAGTTTCAATGTTTATACTTTTTATACTCTTATTTTTACTTAATACTTTTAAGTTACTATAATACGTTAAAAGTTGCAAATGCATTGTTTTTGTAGAAAATTAAAACTGAAATCTTTTGAGTTCAAAATTCATCTTTGCAGGTTCAAATCCAACTATTAATTTGACAATGTAAATATTGTGTTGAAATATCAACTTTTCAGATTAAAACGTCAACTATCTTCTACAAATTTCGTCATCTTTGGCCTGAAAATTCATCTATAAATGGTCAAACTATGCATTCGTCTCTTAAATTTGGTCACTAAACATCAAAACTTTTGTAATTTGAAGACGATTAGAAAGAAAAACTATTACTCTCTGTCTATAAATGACTGCACTATGCATTTGTTTAAAAAATTTGTTTACAAAAAAAATAATGTAGAGTAATAATAATATACAGTAGAAAGAAAAGCGATCACTTTCTATCTATAAATGGTAAGAAAGAAAAACAATTACTTTCTGGCAAAAACTGCCTAAATTATGGATTTGTTTACATATTTTGTTTATAATATAAACTAATCATACCATACAACAAATTTTCATGATCAAACATGATCCTGTTGATAAAATCACGCAATTTCAACTTACAAATATTACTTGCAAGCAAAATTTATAATACGTTGACATTTTGTTAATATAATTTGTTCATAACAATTACATTTCATATCGTGTACATTATTTATATTCTTCGGATACTTCGACATTCATTTTTGTCGAGAATAGGATTAATTACGTCACTGATTTGAAGATAGAACATAATAATTAAAAAATGTCTCATTTTCTCCCTTTGTTTATTGATACAAAAAATATAAAATGACAAAAATTAAAAAATCTAATCTATGGACACGGAGGTTTTTCAAGATTTCGGGTAGATTTGAAATATTTTACAAAGATTTCGGCGAATGATTTCGGTGCGTTCTCACTCCTTCTCTGATCTTTCCCAAATGTTTAGGTTTTTATAACTTGTAACCATTACTTCCTAATTGAAAAATTCGTTCGCACTTTCAGTTTGTTCTAAACTTCGAACGAATAAACATCTTGCCATATTTTTCTTACCCAGTATTTTCAGTTTTGATTGCTGTGTCAGAAAATCATTTTCATTCTTTATATAATACGATTTTTTTAGAATTGTCACACGCAATACTTTCACTGCTTTACTGTCGCAAAAAGTCGTTCTTCTTACTTTTAGGAAACAATTTTTGCACATGTCTCCAACCAACTACTTTCAGTAGTACATATAAACTTTACTACATTGAATTACTTTCTGGGAAATTCGTTCTTTTTGTTTGTCATAATTTACTTTTGTCAACTGAAAATTTAAATATTCTACTTTTTTGTGAAAGTGATATTTTTATTTGGAAAGTCAAGTATCTGGTTGAAACATCGTGTATTTTGTGGAAAGCTCGTTTTTTTTTCTCGAAAATAAACCTCCTTGCTTGAAAATTCATCTTTTTGCTTCAAAATTAAACTCATGATGAGAGTTCTCTTTTGGTTCAATTCATCTGTTTTTTATTAAAAAGTACATTTTTTTATTGAAATATCAACAACTATATGTGTATTTCACATGTAATCATCTTTTTCATGAAAATTTATTTACCCGTTGAAAATTCATAATTTCGTTTCAAAATTCATCTCTTTGGTTGATCTTTTTTAACTGAAAATTTAACTATTCCATTTTTGGTTGACAATTTATCTTTTATTGTTGAAAAGTCGTACTTTTTAGTAGAAAAATCCATTGATCATTTTTAGTTGGAAATTCATCACTTTCTTTGAAAATGTAACTTGTTTTTTGTATCAGTTTTGTTGGTTGGAAATTTTTTTTACGGAAAATGTAGCTGACCCAATTGAATATTCCATCATTTTACTTTTAAATTCATCTGTTTGGTTGGAAATTTCAACTGAAAATTGCAGTATTCAATTCTTGGTTGACAATTTATCTTTTTCTGTCGAAAATTCTAGATGCTAGAACGATGCGCTTTTTCTGAAATTTCTGACTTTTTGTCGAATTTTCAATTGGAGTGGAGTAATAATGAATTCAAGTTAACAAAATAATTGTTTAAACAAATAATTATTTTTTATCACTATCTTCATCTATACCAGTGCCTGATAGTTGCGGTTTTTCGGCAATTTTTACCTTTCTGTCCTTTTTTTCACTTACTGAGTTAGTAATTAATTAAAGTTGACAAAACAATTTTGTTGTTGTTTAAACAATATAATATTGATTTCTGTCTCTTGTGTAAAATAGTTTTTTTTCTTTAAATTAATTTATTGTAGGTATTGGGAAAAGAGCTAGGAAAAGAGCAAAAATAATTCACTTTAAACAACAATACCATTCGAAAAATCATTTTTATTGTGGTTGACTTGTTATTTGTTTATAGATAAATAGGCGATGCAATGTTAAAGATTTTAGAAAAAACCGCCACTTTCTAGCACTTATTTAAGAAAAGATAGTTATAAACAATATTAAATTGTTCAAACAACTTTTTTGTTAACTTTAATTAATTACAATAATAATTGAGCACACTGATCGCAAAAGGGCGTCTCCGCGCGAAATTTGGTAAAAGTATTGTCCACCGGCAGAAAGCAGAAGGAAAAAAAAGGTGTCTAATTGAAAAATAAAAAACACTTAAATTAACCTGGCAAAAGTCGACATTTTTTGCTTATATAATTAATAAATCCGTTTATTATTTTAGGTAATAATTAATAAAAATTGCGTTTTTCATCGCGCCCAAATTCGATGTTTTTTGAAACTCAAATCGCCGATTCTAGCTCAATAACTGGTGAAATGTTCTGAAATTTTCACAGTGTATTCAGAATACATACGTGAACCCTCCAAAGTCGATAAATCACATAAAAATTGCATTTATTCACTTATATTTAATAAAAAATGGCGGGGTACCGGTAACCGGGTTTCGGACACTTTGGCGGGAAAAAGTATGCGACGAACTTTAACTTTAAGAAAACTTTGAGCGAACCGTTTTTTCGACGTCGTATGAAGAAAACTTTCCAAAAATTTCAGTGTAATCAGGTAATAAATATTGTGACTATGGATGATTCCATGAAAAACGCTCGGCGTGCGAGCAGCTCGCCCAGCGTTCGCGCGCGGCAGTAAGGGAATATTATACGTTTTTCGCATATTTTTTTAACACTGCGATGGTACATTGTAAAATTTATTGCTATTTGATTACTCAAAATATGTATATCGTTAATCATACTCACGTAACATTCTTCTCGTCATCAATTATTTTCAGACACGTGTGAAAATCAACTTTTTTCCATCGAAATTCACCCAAAATGATAAAAAAACACGCGAAAATAAATAACGTGAAGTCTCTGTTGCGTTACTTGAGTCCAAAAGGAAAAGAATTTTCCAATTATATTTTTGAAAATTACTCTTCGGATTTCACTGTGGCAGAAAACTCGGAATGAGCTGTTCAAAAGTACTTGACTAAAAAAAAAAAATAATTTTTAATCAACAAAAGAAACGTGGAAAAAAACGCCGAAAAGAAAAAATCTGATAAAAACGCGTAATTCAAAAAGAGACGTTCCAGTATTAAAAAATTCTTCTCAGAAATCGCCTCTGAAAAAACGTCACGCAGAAAAGCCGAAATCGAACATACGAAAGAAATAGCAAAGCATAATATATATTATTTCTTGTGAGACGCGTTACTAAAATACACTTCAAATGTTGAAAAACGTATGGGACGAATTTGTTGAATGTTAGTAACTGTTTAAAAAATGAGAGCGTACAATAAGTATCATTTTGCCTCAATTTCGATGGAAAAAAGTTGATTTTCAGACGTGTATGAAAATAATTGATGACGAGAAGAATGGCACGTGAGTATGATTAACGATATAAATATTTTGAATAATCAAATAGCAATAAATTTTACAATGTACCATCGCAGTGTTAAAAAAATATGCGAAAAATGCCGCGCGCGAACGCTGGGCGAGCTGCTCGCACGCCGAGCGAGCTGCTCGCACGTCGAGCGAGCTGCTCGCACGCCGAGCGTTTTTTATGGAAGCATCCATAGTTACAATATTTATTACCTGATTACACTGAAATTTTTGGAAAGTTTTCTTCATACGTCGTAGAAAAAACGGTGTTACGTATGTATTCTGAATATACTGTGAAAATTTCAGAACATTTCACCAGTTATTGAGCTACAATCGGCGAGTTGAGTTTAAAAACACATCGAAATTGGGCACGAGGAAAAATGCAATTTTTATTAATTATGAATCAATTATGGCCAACGGCCATACCACGCTGAAAAAACCAGTTCTCGTTAGATCACTAAAGTTAAGCAGTGTTGGGCGCGGTTAGTACTTGGATGGGCGACCATTCGGGAATAATACTGCTGCATGTTGTTGGCTAGTCGTGGGTGTGGTGAGCCCAAACTTGTAGTTATTTACTACAAGAAGCTATCCACCTAGAAACACTACCTGAATCGGGTAGTGTCACGCCTACCCCTAAAAGGGAATTTCCTAAAAGGGAAATGGCTTAATGGTATACATCACCTAAAATAATAATCGGGTTAATTAATTATATTAGCGAAAAATGTCCACTTTTGCCAGGTTAATGTAATGATGTTTTTCATTTTTTAATTTGACACCTTTTTTTCCGCTTTCTGCCTGTGGACAATAATTTTAGTGAATTTCACGCGGAGACGCCCTTTTTTGATCGGTGTGCTCAATTCGTTTAAACAATTATTTTCGCTAAATATAATTAATTATTAAGTCATGCCGAGGCTTCCGTTTTCGGTACCGATCGTGAGAGAACTCTTTAGTGTCAAGTGTTGCGTTTTTTGGCTTTGGTGAAGGGAATCAGCGTGTGTGGAGGCAGAAAGGGCAGTGAGTGCGGAGTTCAGGTGTAAAGGAAGAAGGGTGAGTGAAGGCAAGTGTGTAAAGGGTGAAAGTAAGGTGTGCGAAAGGAAAATTAGAGCGTGAACATTTTTTTTGAGATTAGGAGTAGAAAAATAGTTGTCGGGCAAGGGGGGGGGGGGGCAAAAGGTAGGCAAGTTAGGAGCGGGAAACGTCGAGGACTACTTGGTAAGGTAGGAATGCCCGTCATACGAAGTCCACAAACGGGCGACAGAGGGCAGGGAATGGATGAAGCAAGGGCTGACGATGTTGGTAGCGCGGGTAGTGGGGAGAAGGAAGAAATTGTCAGTAGCGAGGAGGAGGCGTTCGAGACACCGTCCAGGGGCGGATCGACAGAGAGAAGGGGATCAGGCACGAGCCAGAAACGCGGGAGACCTTCAAATTTACAGCGCCTCAACAGGCTAGGTAGCGCAGGCTCTAATAGGAGTCTGGATGAATGGCAAAAAAAGGTGAGCGCGACTAGCAGTGAAGACAGAGATAGGCGGGATGGGGGGATGTTTGAGAAGCTGGAAGCCCTCATAAAAGGATTTAGAGAGGAAACAAGGAAGAGTCTGGAAGATATGAATAGGCAGGGGAAAGAAGTTAGGGGGGAAGTGAGAAAAGTCAGAGAAAAGTGGGAAGAGTGGGATAAACTCTGGAAAGAGGAGAAAGACAAGGTATGGGGTAAACTAGAGACCATAGAGAATAGACAGAGAGAGATTGACGTACAGACAAATAGGGAGATAAAACAACTGGAAGAACGGGTAAGCAAATTATAAGTTAGGAATGAGCATATGGGGAAGGAAACAGAGAGTGCGGGAAAAGTAGAAGGGAGTGATAATGTGCAAAATGAGAATAAAACATTCAAGAAGAGACTGAGTGAGATTGAAAGAAGATTGGAAGGGGAATAAAGGGCAAAGAGAAAAAATAACATAATAGTTAAGGGAGTGACAATGGAGAGTGAAACAGGGTAGGTGGAAATCATAAATCTGTTGAGAGATATTGGAGTTCAGGTAAGCGTAGAATGAGTTAAGAGAATAGGAGCGACAAAGGAAGGAAAAGAAGGAATGTTTATAGTAAAAGTAGGGAGTGAGGAGGAGAAAAAGAAAATTATGGAGAACGAAAAATTATTGAAAGAAGGGAAAGAATTGAAGAGGATCTGACATGGAGGGAGAGGAAAAGGAGATGGCAAATAGACCAGAGGGCATGGATAGAGAGGAAAAAGGGGCACATGGTATGGATAGGGATAGACAGATTATGGATAAATGGGGAGGAATGGTTCTGGGATGAGGAATCAGAAGAAATAAGGAAGAAGGGAAAAAGAGTTGAGATAGGTAGAAAAAAGGAAGATACAAAAGAGGTTAGCGATCAAACAGAGGGGTTTCCAAAAAGCAAGGCGGAAGAAAAGTAAGGAGGATAGGGGAGGAAAGGGATGGGAAAAACGTAAAAATAGCTTTCTGGAATGTGTCAGGCTTGAAGAACAAGAATGAAGGTTTTTGGCGGGAGTTCGAAAAATGGGATGTGATTATGATGAGTGCAACGAAGGATTGGAAGGGGATGAAAAGGATGTTACCTAAAGGGTATGTGTGGAGACTGCAAGAAGCAAGAAAGGAACACGTTAAAGGTAGAGGGATGGGCGGCATGGTCTTAGAGGTGAGAAAAGAACTGGCAGCAAAAGGGAGAAAAAAGGAGGATAGGGAGGAAAAGGATGGAACAATGGTAAGAAGGATTATAATTGGAAAAGTCAAAATAGCGGTGGTTTGTGTATATAGAAAAAGAGGGGAAGAGGAAGGTTGGAGAGTAATAAGGAGGTGGATGGAGGAAAAGAAGGAAGAGTTGGTTTTGATAGGAGGTGACTTGAATGCTTGGACTGGCGAGAAAGGGGGAGGGACTTGGGATGAAGTAGAGGAAGCCTATATAAGGAGCTCCAAACATAGGGAGATAGACAGGGAGGGGAGGAGCTTACTAGAAGTAATAGGAGAAACAGGATGGTTCATATGTAATGGCAATATGAAAGGAGATGAGAAGGGAGAGATCACATTTATAGGTAAGGGAGAAACACTAATAGACTACATCCTGGCGGAAGAAAGAATAAGGAATATGATATGCAGTATGAAGGTGGGGAATGAGATAGGGTCCGAGCACTTCCCAGTAATAGCGACACTGAAAGGTGGTGTCCACAAGCGCGGCAGAGGCAGAAAGGAAATAAGGGGGGAAAGGAACACGAAAATGGGAGACTGGGGGGTAGATAAATTAAAAGTGTTTGAACAAAAAATGGAAAAGGAGAATTTAGATATGAAAAGGAGGAGGAAGTAGACTTGTTGATTGAAAGGTTGAAAGGGTCGATTGAGAAGGGAAGGGATGAGATAGGTACGAAAGAAGTAAGAGAAGAGGGAAAGAGAGGCTGGTGGGACGAGGAATGCAGGGAGAGTAAGGAGAGAATGAAAGAGTCTGTAAGAAAATGGAGGAAAGTAGAAATAGAGAAGGCGGAGTACAACAGAAGGAAAAGAGAACATGAGAGGATGCTGGAAGGGAAAAAGCAAAAAGGAAAGGAGAAATACAAGGAAGAAGTAGAAAAAGCAATCAAAGAAGGTAGGTTTTGGGATGTGATAAACAGGGAAAGAGGAGGAAGGAGGGGCGTGAATGAAGAAATAGAAATGGATGAATGGACGGATTACTTTAAGGGTCTGCTAGGGGGAGAACAAAATAGGATCGAAGGGGAAAATAGAAAGACAGTCCAGGGAGAAAGGGAGGAAGCGAACGAAATAACAAAAGAAGGAGTGAATGAGGCGATAGATAGACTAAAAAGAAGCAAGGCTACAGGAGAGGATGGTATGAAGAACGAAGCGATAAAGTATGGAGGAGAAGGGATTAGAGAAGGGATGTGGAAGATTTGCAACAAGGTCTGGAAAGGAGAAGGGTGGCCGGAGGAGTGGAGGACAGGGCTGGTGGTACCGCTTGTCAAGAAAGGGGATGGTAAGAAGGTAGAAGAGTACAGAGGGATCACCCTCATGCCAGTGGGTTATAAAATATACGCGGAAATTCTAAGAAAAAGGTTGGAGAGTCAGATATAAGAGAAACAATGTATCCCACACAATCAGACGGGATTTAGAAAAGGGATGGGAACAATAGATAACATTTACGTACTCAACTACTTGGTTAACAGAAACTTAGGGAGAAAAAAAGGGAAATTAGTAGCCTTGTTAAAGCAGCTTTTGACTCAGTGAATAGAAAAGTTCTATGGCAGGCAATGAAAGAGAGGGGAATAGAGGAAGGGTTAGTGAAGAGGATAAAGGAAATTTTTACTGAAACCAGAATTAGGGTGAAGATATGGGGGAAAAAGGGGAGGTTTTCTGGACAGAAAGAGCTCTTAGGCAAGGGTGCCCGTTGAGTCCGCTGCTCTTTAATATGCTGCTGGCAGACTTAGAGGAGAAGCTAAAGGAGAAAGGGAAAGGGGGGACGATTCTGGGTAATAGCAAACTATACTCTCTAGCATACGCGGAGGACATAGTTCTATTAGCAGACGATGAGAAGGGGATGAACCTAATGATAAACATTTTCGAAGAGTATTTAGGAGCAAAAGAACTGACGGTGAACGTAGGGAAGACTAAGGTGATGTGCTTCAGAAAGAGAAAGACCAAAATAGGTTACGGTTGGAAGATGAACGGATAAACAGTGGAAAGTGTGGAGGTGTTGTGTTACCTAGGTTTCTGGTTTGAAGCAGGAGGGGGAAACGAGGTGCAGGTGAGGAAGAGAATCGAATGTGCGAGCAAAATAATGGGCCAAGTATAGGGTATAGGAAAGAGAAGGTTGAAGGACGATTGGAGATTGAGGGTTTGGTTGTTTGATGCGTTGGTATGGGCGGTATTGTGTTATGGGGTAGAAGTCTGGGGATGGAAGGAACATAGGAAAGTGGAAAGCATGCATGAGAGATTTCTGAGATGGGTAATGGCGGTTAGTTCGAGTTGCCCAGGATACATGTTGAGGGAAGAACTAGGAAGGGAGAAAATGGTAACGAGACAAGTTAAGAGAGCCTGGAGGTTTGAAGAGAAGCTGAAAAGGGTAGAGTGGAGCAGAATAGCATAAGTATGCTTGGACGAAGTTCGGAACAAGGAGACGAGAGGAAATTTGGGAAACTCGAAATGGGAGGAAGAAAGGACAAAAATGAGGAGGGTTTGTGAGATACAAGAAGGTGTTCTGGATTGGCAGAACATAGAATTAGAGCTATTAGTAAGACAAGGAGAAGAGAGATGGAGAAAGATTATGGATTCAAGGTAGATATAATAGATGGAATATGATGGTCAAAGACTTGACGGAACCAGAATATTTGCAAAAGATGAAAAAGGAAGACAAATGGAATAGGGTGGTACGGTTTAGAATGGGGGAAGGAGTGAGAGCTTTTAGATATTGCATGGATGAAGAGGGCAATTTGTGCAGAGTATGTGGATACGAAGAGGAGTCATGGGCACATGTGTTAGAGAGGTGTACATGAGAGGAAGATGGACAGTTGAGTGTGGATGAGTGTGTGAGATGGATCTTGGATGGTAATGGACAGGGAGTGATGTGGATGAAAAAACTGGAAGAATTAAGAGAAAGCAGGGATCAGGGCAGAGCCAAACGGGTAATCCTGTTTAAAGGAAAGTAACCAGTAAAAAATTTTAAATTTTAAATCGGTGAAAATGCATTTGATGGAAAGAGAAAACGGAAGCCCTGGAAGATCGCTCATTTTAGAAGTAAGAAGAATAGTATTAATAGTATTGTTATTATATAAGGCGAAGCATTAGAATATAAGCAGCGGATAAGATAGACTAAGGATGAAGTGTAAATATATGTACAGGGAGCGGAGGCCCTCAAACCCGTAAAAGGGAGAGATTAAATATAAATACATACATACATATTAAGTCACGCCGAATGAAAAATAGACAAACAGTTGAAAATTTCAGAAAAAAACCGCAATATTCTACCAATTAAGTAAAGAGAATATTATTAACAATGATAATAAATTGTTTAAACAATTATTTTGTTAACTTGAATTCATTATTACTTCACTCCGATTGCAAATTGGACAACAAGCCAGAAATTCCAGAAAAAAACCGCATCTTTCTAGCATTATTCAAATATAATAATAATAGTAATAACAAATTGTTTAAACAATTAATTTACTTGACTCTAGTTAATTATTTTTACTTATCTTAATGGAAAATGTTACTAGAAGTGAATTTTTTTTAAACTGCAATTTTGTAGCATTTTTCTAAGGGAATATTATTAACATTAATAATAAATTGTTTAAACAATCACTTCTGTTAACATTAATGAAGTATCACTTTACTCTGATTGAAGATTGGACAAGTAGGAAATTTTTGAAAAAAAACGCGTCATTCTAACTCCATTCTATGAGAAAATTGCTAAAAACAATAATAAATTGTTTAAAAAATTTATTTGAGAGACGAATGCATAGTTTGACCATTTATAGATGGAAAGTCTTCAAAGTGGAGGAAGAATGAATTTCAAATGGATCTTGAAATTATTGAAATGATTGCCAAGTACAACTTGCCAAAATAGATGAATTTTCAAGCCAAAGATGACGTAGCAGATAGTTGACGTTTTAATCTGAAAAGTTGATATTTCAACACAATATTTACATTCTCAAATTAATAGTTGGATTTGAACTTGCAAAGATGAATTTTTAACTCAGAAGATTTTAGTTTTAATTTTCTACAAAAAAACTGCATTTTCAACTTTTAACGTAACTTAAAGGTATTAAGTAGAAATAAGAGTATAAAAAGTATAAAAATTTAAAGTATAGCTTCATTTTCAACCCAAAGAGCTGACGACTTCTCAACAAAACATGTAATAATTCACATTTCAAACAAAAAATATGATAATCTTAAATAAAAGGCAGTTTAATGCAGACAAATAAACGCATTTGAAACAAAAAAGTTGATTTATTAAATAAAAAAGATTCATTTTTAACCAAATAGTTGTATTTTTAACCAAGAAAGATTACATGTGAAGTAAGAAGATTGCTTTTCAACCAAAGTATTATTAAATAAAATATTAAATTAAATCTTTCAATTTTTAACAACCTTTGAAGGAAAAAGGTAAAATAATTTTCATTTTTATTCAAAATAAAAAAATAATTCAATTCTGATGTATTTTATTATTATCTTAAATATTCGAAAATGTGCATATTCAACAAAAAATTGAAATTACATTTTCAGTGTACAAAATTAATTTTTAACAAAACAAACAAGTTGAAAAAAAATGATTTTTTAACAAAATAATTCAAGATATCTTCTTATGAAAGTACAAAGTACCTATCAGACCTGAATATCCATGCGAGATATCAATCTTCATCAAAATTTCATGATTATAGCTCTTACACTCTTCGAGATATGGTAAACAGAAAACAGTTAGAAACACACGGAAATTTTTCAAAACTTTATTTTCGAGCTCCTGGGGTCGCATTATATCAAAATATATGAAAAAGTATATTCGAAAATTCAGGTCATTACAAACCCCCATCTATAAGGAAGCATTAATGAATTGATTAATTATCAATGGAGTAATTAATGAATCACTCCGATGTGCAATTATCTGATCTCCTCGAATCTGCTCTTGTCTTTCGATGAAGACCAAAGTGAATCACCCGCCGACAGTGAATACTGTTACAATCTCTAAAATTGCGCAAAACATGGATGGATGACATTTTTATTAACTGATAAAATTTAAAAATGATGTAATTGAAAAAAATCAAAAAAAATCTGCTCGCAAGTTTGAGCGCGCCTAGGGCGCGCGACTTTTGGCTCTCGCGCTTCGCGCTCGATCATATATTTGTCTCTCGCTTCGCGCTCGATTATGTATTCACCTCGCGCTACGCGCTCGGTTTCTCTAGATTTTTGAACTTCGTGTTCGACTTTGATGGAAAGAAAAAGTTTATTTGCAAATATTATAAAATTATCAAAACCTCTACATGTGAAGTGATTGTTAAATTTGTTTTTATTTTAGAATGAAATGGAACTTTATTTACTCAAGGTTCTATCGACCTTAAGGAACCGTATGATAGAAATGAAAAAGTCACGAATAAAACAAAAACTACGCATCCTATCAGAACATGATTTATAACAAATTTGTACCTCTTATTTGGATGAACAAATTTTGTCTCTGTCATTTTTCTCGTAGCTTATGTTATTCGTCTAAAAATTTAATTTTACTGTTTCCGATGCTGTCTTTTACGAATAAAACAAAAACTACGCATCATATCAAAAAGTGAATAATAACAAATTTAGAGATCTTTTTTGGGTGCATAATTTTGTTCCATTTATCTTTGGTCGTATCTTGCATAGTTTGACAGCAAAATTCGGTAAAATAATACCGACTGCTCACCCATAGGTGTTCTTCGGTCGAAAGCAGTACTCTTCCCACCGTTTAATTCCGCGGTTTCCTCTAGAAGCAAAATAATACTAAATACATTCACTAAGTTCACTTTTCCTCGGAAACATCACGCACGAATTCGTCTGGTCCGCCGTGATTGTTTTTTTTTGTCTGCCCCTAGTCTTTTGTTCAGTCCGGCGGTACCGACGTTAAATTCAACCAAAAGCGCAAAATATCGGTAGGCGCGTGGCGATTGATGAAAAAATACGGAATCTACTCGGTACCAAAATGGATATAACACTGAACCGGGAGTCGATTGATGGAGTTCGCCGCCTTGGTCAATTCAGCTGTGGCAAAATGATACCTGTTTTGCTTTCACTCTGTTCCGGGTCGATGAAACACGCTATTCTTCAAAACCGTTCGAAACTTAGAGGTACAAATGTTTTCATTGAGCATAACTTGGATCCGGAATTTGTTAAAATCCGCAAAGCTCTGAGCCAGGAAGCAGCTAAACTAAAAAACGCAGGACTGAAAACGCGTATTAGTGGTAACCGCCTGCGATTTAACAATCTCATTTACAGCTTGGATGATTTAAGAATATTGAGCCTGGAGGAAATAATTGGAAATAATGTTTCAAATACTGAAGTGCTTAACGACGAGAGCGCTACCACTCTTGTAAACAGTAACATGCCACCTGCACCTGTCGCTTCGAAACTTTCTATGACGTCACAAGCAGGGACACACAGTAATGGGTCAACGACATTTGTAAATGTAAATACAGCTGCTATGCCCAAAACACAGCTGGGTAGTATGACGTCTGAGAAGAAGATAGCCAACACCAACCATTCTAAACCTAATCAACTCGTTTCTTCAAGGAAAAGAAGGGGTGATCCTCAAGACGCGGGCTCTCTTAACAAATATGTGAATAGGGGAACTTCTACAGGGTCTAGGCAACACACAGACTGACTAGTTGGATCTTACACGAAAAGGGGCAGGAGTTTCAAGTTTTAGTTCTGCGGATGTCTCACCAAATGGAGAAATGTCTAAACATACCTCGAGTTTTAGTGTCTGTTATTGGAATATCAGTGGTTATAATAATTTGTGTAACTTGGATGTAAAGCAGAAAGCATACTTAACTAGTCACTGTGTGATTTGTATAGGTGAGTCATGGCTCACAAACACATCTGTGAAACTGCCGAAATTTCTAGATGGTTTCACCCCCTATTACTCTGTGCCTGTCAAAGAAAAAAGTAAGGGCCGTGGCAGTGGAGGGCTAATTACATTAGTCAAAAACTGCGCTGTCTATTCACAATGCAAACTTGAAGTCAGTAATTTATATCTATTTGTGAAACTGACCTTCGAAAATTCCTTCACTTTGCATATCGGTAATATATATTTTCCCCCATCAGCAAACTCGGATTTCTGTATTGATGCGCTACAAAATGTTTTATTCTCTTCAGACAATGTAAACACGCATTTTTTATTAATTGGTGACTTGAACGCTCCTGTAGGAGCCCTAAATAGCTTTTCTGGTGAGATTTTTCATAATTGTAATTTATTTCCGAATAGATCGGCCTTAGATGTCATAGTAAATAAAAGAGGCTAAAAACTGGTGGAGTCCCTTGAAACGTACGACCTAGCGCTCTGCAATGGTCGCTCTTTTTCTAATAGGCTTGGTCAATTTACCGACCTAAGGAAAAGAGGCTGCAGTACTATTGATTTATGTTGGTTAAGTATCGACTGCGTAAATCTTGTTAACGATTTTTCTGTCCACAATATCTCGGACCAATCAAATCACTTACTTGTTGCTATCGATCTTTATATTGTACTCAAGGGTTCTAGGTAAAGAGAGCCTACTAAATTTGTCGGCGTATCAACGTCAGTAAAATGGAATGACGAGGGAGCGGACCCCTTTTATACTGCTTTGTCAAATTCACTGCTTATATACAATAATGATCTTAACGCTGATTTTTTGTATAATAACTTAATTTCCGCAATAACGCACGCTGCCAGTGAATCAAATATGCTAGTACGGAGGGGCGCTTCCGGTCTAAGGGTCAAATGTGGTGAGTCCTACTCGGAAACAGTTGACGTGACTCAAGGGGTTCTACAGGGTGATAGCTTCAGTCCTCTCCTCTTCATTCTTTTTGTGGCTGATATTGTGGACTTTTTTTCTAAAAAAAGGTACGAAGGGAGTGTGGCTGAATGCGTTTAGATATCTAATTATGCTTCTGTTCGCGGACGATATAGTTATTTTTGCTACCTCTTGGCACGACGCTCGCGACAAATTAAAAGTTCCAGAGGAGTATTGTGATCAGAATGACCTTCAGCTAAATCCAAAAAAAAAAAGAAAGATCGTCCCTTTTCGCAAGGCCGGTAAGCTGAAAAATCTTCGCCCACTTAGGTGGAAAGGGTCAGGAAAGGGTCGACAGCAATTTATAGAGAATGCATTATTCTGAATAAGTCTAAAAATAATTCATGGGAAGCCATTGTCGTGCTCTTGAGATCAATTATCGAGGCCACTTTATTGTACGGTGCTGAAGTATGGTCTATGCGTTATCTTGACGATCTTAACGTTGTACAAAACAAATTTTTTAAACAATTATTCTACTGTCCCAGAAACACCCCTGCGCACTTCATCCGAGTGGAAACGGGATTAGATCAGGTGAGCGTCAGAGCGTTCGAACGCGCCTATAATTGGTGGATTTCTCTAACTAATATGAACGACGACAGGTTGCCTAGGATTTGTCTAAGGAGCCTCTTCGAGTTGAACCAGGGTAGTGCCGCAAGTATAGAATTTAATTGGGCTTCGCAATTTAAGTCCCTACTCGAATCTTTTTTTTTGCTTTTTTGTTGCAAAAAAAATAATAGTAAAAATAATGTTTTTTTATATAAATCTGCTACCACCGGTTGATTCATATGTGTAGAATATGTGGTATAAATTTCAGACCAATCGATTCCGTAGTTTCTGAGATTTTTTTAACAAGCAGTGAAAACGTGGTTTTGAGGCACACACACAACCTATATTTCTGTATCTGATCCCTATTATGTAATACAAAATATTTTATTGTGATAATATACCAAATTGTTTATACCTTTGATATTCATCCTAGTACACAATCTGTTATTTATGTTTCATCAAAAACAACACTCTTCACCAAAAGCAATTGCAGGGTAAATCAGCAACTAATAGAAAAACTCTGAAATTAAATAGAGCAGACAGTCGGCCCATGAAATTATCGATACCTTGAAAAAGGTATTATTATTTCGAAATGTCGCAAATTATTAACTGGACAAAGTTCCCAAAATATACCTCATTAATAATTTTTCCGAACGTAACAATTAACATAATACAAAGTTGATGCAAGAACAGAAAAGATGTGTTGATTCGAGATGAATCGGTTGATCTATAATATTAATACATTTTATTGAAGAGTAAGGAAGTTATGGTAATGCATAATATTTGAAAATACGGTTTTTTATAGTAAAACTTTTTTCTTCCACATAATTCAAAGTTCATGCAAGAACATAAAAGATTCCTTGGTTCGAGACGAATCGATTGACATAGAGGAAGCATTAGTTATTTTTTCAATAATAGATAAACCAAAGTCTTCGTTTTCATCAATTTAAAAATAGAAATTTACAAGAAAATACAAAATTACAAAATAATTTGAAAAACTTTTTAAATACAAAGGCAAATCAGACAAATCAATTTTCGTATTCGAAATGATAATTTTTCGAGCTGGAAAAGGGAAGGGAAAAGTTCTGGCGCACCCTATCCCTTTCACAGCTTTATTGATTCCTTTACAAAAATTGTCAGAATTATTCTATTTGAAAATTTATGATCAATCAATTCATACATCAACTTTGAATTATGTCGATGAAAAAAGTTTTTGTTTGAAACAGATGATTCAAATATTATAAATGAGCATAACTTTCTTAATCCTTAATAAAGTGTATTAATATTATAGAACAATCGAGTTGCCTCGAATCAAGGAATCTTTTCCGTTTTTGCATCAATTTTGAATTGTTTTGGTGAAAAAAGTTTTGCCATAAAAAACCGTGTTTCCAAATATTATACATTACTATGGCTTCCTTACTCTTCAATAAAATTTATCAATGTTATAGGTCAATCGATTCGTCTTGAATCAACACAATTATTCTATTCTGGCATCAACTTTAAATTACGAGAATGAGAGAATTTTTACTATAAAAATCGATTTTAAAAATATATAAAATACCATAACTTCCCTACTTTTTAATAAAATTGATTAATATTGTAGGTCAATCGATTCGTCTCGAACCAAGGAATCTTTTAGGTTCTTGCATCGACTTTGAATTATGTTTGAATTATGAAAAAAGTTTTACTATAAAAAACCGCATTTTCAAATATTATGCATTACCATAGCTTCCTTACTCTTCAATCAAATGTATTAATATTATAGATCAACCGATTCGTCTCGAATCAACTCATCTTTTCTGTTCTTTCATCAAATTTGAATTATGTTAATTGTTACGTTCGGAAAAATTATTAATTTGGGTACATTTTGGGAATTTTGCCCAGTTAATAATTTGCAAAATAATAATACCTTTTTCAAGGTATTAATAATTTTATGGGCCGACTGTCTGCTCTATTAAATTTCAGAGTTTTTGTATTAGTTGCTGATTTATCCTGCAATTGCTCTTGGTGAAGGGTGTTGTTTTTGATGAAACATGAATAACAGATTGCGTACTAGGATGAATATCAAAGGTAAAAACAATTCGGTATATTATCACAATAAAGTATTTTGTATTACATAATATGAACCAGATACAGATGTATATGTTGTGTGTGTGTATGAGTATGAAAGACACTTTACTTTACCGTACTAAAATGTGCCGTGGATTTGGATGGTCTCGTGGTTGTTGAACACGACACGCTTTTTTAGTAATTCGAGATTTAAAGTTCATTAAATTTACTCTCATTCAGAGAGGCACCAAGTAATTGTATGTTACAATTAAAAGTCTTTCTGGCACTTTTATATTGTTCAAAAATCATTCACGGATAAAAAGGGACAATAAAAACCGAACAATTCTGAATGATTTCCTACACGTGGAATTTCCGTTGCCTCCTTGGCAAGTACTTTCACCTCCCGCGTGCCTACCGATATTTTGCGTTTTTGGTTGAATTTAGCGTCGGTACCGCCGGACTGGACAAAAGACTAGGGGCAGACAAAAAAAAAACAATCACGGCGGACCAGACGGATTCGTTCGTGATGTTTCCGAGGAAATGTGAACTTAGTGAATGAATTTAGTATTATTTTACTTTTAGAGGAATCTGACGTTTATAACTCGATATATGGCCTAACATGTGAAGCTACCGCCGAAAAATATGGAAAAAAATTTCAAAAAATCATTTCTCGAAAACATATCCATAAAAAAATTTTTTAATGTGATTTTTAAGTTTAGCGCATACATAGGAAAAAAATAGTTGCATTGAATTTACATTTTGGTTGTAAACTAGTGTTATAATTCTTCTATCCTTCCTCTGCCTGAGGAACGACTGGAGCTTATTTGAATCTTGATTCTACTAAATGAGACTAGATTTCGGGCAAAGCTGGGTGCAATGTTTGTCACAGTACCAAATTTCGTCTCGTTTTCCTAACTTTTAAATCTTGTAATAGTACATTGTGTTACAAGTGCGTGAAGTTGAACATTCACACGAGTGGAACGTCTTCCAGCACATGTTACACACGATATTTTTTGCAAAAAATGCATGATAATGCAATGAAAAATACGATATGGAGTAACGTGCCCACAGTGCTGAGGGTGCTAGACTTTTCGAGAGTTCGTCAAAATATGCAAGGAGCACGTTTTGTGTTACAGAGGTTATTTCACTTGTTTGGCACCTGTATTCATATCGACTGGTTGGATGTTTAACAGATTTTTATGAGCGTCATGAAAACAAATGTGGTCAGTTGTTGAGTTGCCCGGGCAACGCCGCGTAATTGTTTCACATGCCGTGTGAATATTAATTCCCGAACTAAAGACAAGCGCTCGTAAATGATTCAGTGCGGGAATGTTACATTCCCGCACGCTACTATCACAGAGGAATCTGGAATTTTCCGTACGCCTTATGGACACGGAATGCGGCCATTTTCATGCATGTGCCTTTTAAATTATTGTTATTTACACTTTACCTGTCTCTATATTCTCCTAATGCTCAGGAAATAAAAATGCAGGGTCCATTTTGGGAATTCTTTTAATTCCAGGATACAAGTGTTTTTCATTTTGAAGGGTCAATTAATTTATTCGTGACGAATAGTGTTTAGTTTTAACGAAACCCTATTAAATGAACTCCCGAACGGAAACTGGTTGAATATTCAATATTGTTCTCTTAATTTGGTAAAACACGTCTCGAAAAGATTAATTTTGACTAGCCCCTTTTCACGTTAGTGTTGAATTGGTTGAAACTAATTCAAATCTTAAGTATCGTGATCCTTGAGCTCCCGTATGGTGACAGGTTGAAGAAGGATCTTCTAATGTCACTCAGAATTAGTTAACCTCGACCTGTCACGGACTAGGGAAGAGCCTAAAAAGAAGAACTTACCTTTAAATTCATTCAAAAATGAGAGAGTAATTTTCCCTTTAATTAGGATCGATTCAAAAACATCTAATCGTTCCAGTTATTCCTGAAAGCATTCGTAGTTCCTATATGTAGGATCTCTCAGTTTGAAGACTCGGTGAACAAATTTCTCCGAAGCGAGTAGAATTCCCGGAATCGGAGAGCCTCACGCCAAGCACTGCTTCTCGTCGAGTGTTAAGCGTAGACTGATTACATCTGCGTTCCTTCGCAACGAGAGCGGTCTCGTTGCCGCGGGCTCTAGTTTCATTTTATATGATTAATCAAATTATACTGAACCGTTTCAATATATAGTTTCTTTGCCGGGCGATGCCTACTTTGACTAATTCTTAACTACCGCAATATTTAAATAACTGCTACACTTCTGTGGCTCAAAAATTATAGTTTGTGGCGCAACAGACTTTATTTAAAGTGCAATTGAATGGGGTTCGCTAGATATACACAATATTTGGTCGGTGGCTGCTGCAATGGACCTTACGTGTTAATCCATTTATATGTATTTTTTTAAGGTACCCATCCCAAGTATTTGTGGGAGATACATTTTGTTACTTGTCTGGAATGACTTTTGCAGTTGTTGGAATTCTAGGCCATTTCAGTAAAACGACGTTGCTGTTCTTCATTCCTCAAATATTAAATTTTTTATACAGTGTACCACAACTTTTTCATCTTATACCTTGCCCGAGACATAGACTACCCAAGTGAGTTCTTGTATGTAATTTCTTTTTGGTAATGCATGTTTATCACATGAAAATGTGAGGTTTTATCATTTGTCTATTCAATCATTTATCTCTAATGAAAGTCCTAATTAATATATGAGAAATAATCTTCTAGAAAACGTGAAATCGCAAACTAGAGCTGGATTGAATCTAAATCGTTCAAAAGTTTGTTTAAGCGGTTAATTGCCTCGAATCAATCACAGGAATCGAGTGTTTGCTGCCCAAATAAATTTCTCCGTGTTAAATCCACCAAAGTGTTTTAATTTTCACTAAACTGCCGATAATTTTTATAAAACAAAGTGTTGTTATTTTTCTCTGAAATACCAGAAAACATCAAAATTCGACGAAAAATCAGACCTAATCGATATGGGATCCAAAATCTCAATGATCAGTCAAACTTAACGACTTTTGATATTGATGGCATGTTTGGCGAATATGGAAATCTACTAATCAAATAGAATTTTCAAACTTTAGGAGCCTTCAAACTGAAGTTACTTATTAAACCTTCGACATTCTTAACCAAATTTAGAAAAAAAGTAGATTTTTTTATCACGTTTTCATCTAAATGTACAACTACCCTTTTAATTAATTGTTTAAACAACTAGATAATGGTTTAAACCTCACATTTTGCTCTTAAGAATGACAAATTATTGCACTTATTACAGAAGAAGATTAATTTCAAACATTTATTTCAGAAAAAAATTGTTCGAATAAAAAAAAATCAAACAATACGATTTTTTAGAAAATGGGATAGTAATATAGTTATATAGTAAATAATAATTAATTTTTTAAACATTTGGCAAATGCTTGAATTAAATATTGGTATTCCAAATATTGGTATAAGAGCTCATATGCGTCAATTTTGTGCAAAATTCTCAATTTCAGTTTTTTGGGTAAATTTTGGGGCTCAATTAGGGGGGTGGGCGGGGGGCAAAATTCAAAATGATTTAGCGGAAATTATTCATTGGAAACTTCCCAACAAATTCTAATAATCTCCTTAAAGTATTTGTACCGGAAAAGTTCAAGGTTTATTTGGTCGGAAAATTTGTTTGCTCGAATAATCGTCGATGGAGTTCCAGCAGAAGAAACTATCCACCTAGAAACACTACCCGAATCGGGTAGTGTCACGCCTACCCCTAGAGGCTCGCCGAAAGGGAAATGGCTTAATGGTATAAAAAAAAAGTTTTGAAACAATAAAATGATACAAAATTAAATATTAGAAAAAAAGAAATGATTTAAAAAATTGAATTTAAAAAAAAAATAAAATTGTTAAAAAAAATAGAAATTTTGAAAAATTAAATTTTTTGACAAATTAAAACAATTGTGTACCAAACAAAATTGTTTCAAAAATAAAATTGTTTAAAAAATAAAATTTGTTGAAAAAAGAAAATTTTTCAAGAAATTAAATTGCCGAAGAAATGAAATAGATTGAAAAATGAAAGTTAGACAAATCTTAGAATTTTTTTGAATGATGATCAAATTGCTAGAAAAAAGTAATTAATTGAAGAATAAAAACGTTGAAAAAATAAAATGTCTGACAAATTAAAACATTTGATTACCAAATAAAATTGTTTAAAAAATAAAATTGTTTTAAAAAAAATCGTTTAAGAAATAAAACTTGTTGAAAAAAGAAAATTTGTTGAAAAAAGAACATTGTTCCAGAGCAGAAGAAATAAAATAGATTGAAAAATAAAAGTTAAACAAATATTAGAACTTGTTTAAATGATGTTAAAATTGCTGAGAAAAAGTAATTAATTGATGAATAAAAATGTTGAAAAAATAAAATGCTTGACAAATTAAAACAGTTGATTACAAAATAAAATTGTTTAAAAAATAAAATATTAAAAAACAGAAATTGTTTAAAAAATTGAATTGTTTCAAAAATAAAATTCTTTAAAAAATAAAATTGGTTGAAAAAAAAAATTTTTTCAAGAAATTAAATTGCTGTAGAAATAAAAAAGATTGAAAAATAAAAGTTAAACAAATATTATAATTCTTTTAAATGATGATCAAATTGCTAAAAAAAAGTAATTAATTAAAAAATAAAAATTTTGAAAAAATAAAATGTTTGACAAACCAAAACATTTGTTTGCCAAATAAAATTGTTTAAAAAATAAAATTGTTTAAAAAAGAATATTGTTTAAGAAAGAAAATTTGTTGAAAAAAGAAAATTGTTAAAGAAATTAAATTAAAATCTTGTGTTATTTAAGCCAAACTTTTTAGGAATTATCATAAAATGAATGATTGAACTCAGTTAAACAATCAATAATCATTTAATTATATTAAATGTACATTAATTGAACTCATTATAACTAGTGAAATATAAAAGGTCATAAACTATTATCATTGATACAATTTATTCCATTATTCTTATTACTTATTCCTACAGAATTTTAAATAGTGGAAACATTCTCAATAAAATCAAAATTCCTAAGAAATCCAAGGATTAGTCTAGAACAGGTGAAAAATATACAAAGGTGGAAATCTGGGTCTCACTACCTGAGTGCAAAGTGAGTGGTTTACTGCTCCGCCCACTAAGCAATAATTCCCTGAGAGTAACAAAAGTGCAAATGCAGAGTTAGCTTGCCCATTGACAGTTAAGAGTTTATGAACTCTGATAAATTTTCTTAGCTAAAATCAGCCAAAATTTTGAATGCCATGCGCTCGCTCAATTTTTTTGTTGTAAATCTGAAAAAAATACACAAGAGTTTTTCCACTATGAGGATTCAGTTTCTAGTATTGGATGGTCAAAATTCGAAAATACGTTATTTTGGACCACCCTACTGTACCTATGGTACAGATGACTACCAGTCAAAAGACGTATTGATCGGCGGAAGTTATACTGAACAACCGCACATGAAATACTTCAAATACGGCGAAGAACTTGTCTTTGAAAAAACGAGAAGAGGCACTTTTCATCAAAAATGAAAATTGGAGAGAAGAATCAGGAAGTTATAAATTTCGATTTCAAAGAGTGTGTATCTATTAGAACAATAGAACGATTTGAAGTCAAAGAAATGAACATTATAAATAGACAAGGGAGAAAACTAGTTACTAGAGAGGAACTCGACTTGAACGATGATCAATCTGAACCTTTAGTATCCGAACTGATTGGAATTTCAAATATACATAGAAGAGCGGTCTTTAAAGTATCACGCGCAAGTCCCGTTTTGCTTGCAGAGATGAAAAACGGAAAAGATCGACTCGTTGTAAACTTCAGGAGTTTGAATGCTCAGACAGAATGGATGAATTTTCTTTGACCTAAGCTACATAGATGATATCCTTAGCTTATTGAGCGCAAGCAAGCTGTTCATCACTATAAACTTCGGGCATGGTCCCTACAAGTACCATTATCAGCTGAGAGTCGCTAAAAGACGACATTTATAACATCCGAAGAATGATTTTTACTCACGGAACAGATGTGTTATTTTCACCACCACCACGGGACTCCAAGCTGGAGCTTCTAGCACTAGTTCGGGCGGTCATGGGCAGTGGCAACCATTCGATGGGAGCAGAGGGACTGGCGGCTCCCCGTAGTACGGGTAGTGGATGGGGTCCGATGCCTTGGGGGTGAGTGGGCGTCCGGTCTGTTAATAAAAAAACAGATTAAGGTTAGAATTTTGGAGCTAGAAAAGCGTATAATAATATTTACTACACCAAAAATGTTTTTGAACCCCCGCCTATACTACGTAATTTTTTCAAATATGTTTAGCCGTGTCTTATTAAATACAATTTGGTTACTTCCTAATAGTAAATATCTTGCATTATTAAATATTTTGTATGCCTCTAAAGTTATTTTTAAAGAGAAAATTCTGCACTGCCGTTCAGAGTTTTCTGCTATGGGTATTTCAGTAAATAGTGATATTTATTATAGTACCCTGTAAATTTGGTTATGCATTTTTCTAGACTTCTCGACAAGCCAAGCATGAACTAAAATAATCTAAACATTTCGAGGGACAATTTAGATTAGAATAAACGCTAATGAAATGTTATAAAACGAGATTATACAATTTTGCCAAATCTTTTATCAAATCATTTAACTTTATATTTTTAACAAACATCCAGACGAATAAATCCGTTCACTACAGGTTGTGCATATTTTTACTTCCTGTTTAATCTGTCGTCAAATCTCGAAAATTAGATCACCTAATCTAAGTGTGTATTTAGTAAATAGTGCAGAATAATGTTGGGGGTAGTAGTAATGTCGAAAATTGTAAAAAAAAAATTTTTAATAGATATTTTACTACGAAATGATGGAAAATAATCAAAATACTAATCTAATTATACCGATATTGCAGGCAATAAATATATGTTTTTAAATTAAGGGTAACCCAAGAGAGTATGGAAATATGAAACTAAGAGATCAAGATGGATCTAAATTTTACTGTTTTCACGTAACTAAAATACGCGGAAAACACATGCGAGTGCGAAAAAAACAAAAACTTCCGAAAATATTTTAAAAATATATGCAGAACAGATAAAAGTATTTTAAAATATGGGAAAAATTACCATTTTATCTTCAACGTTTCAAAAAAGTGCTGGCAATTCCAGTTTCTCCTTTGTACTTGTTTTGGGGATGTCCCGTTATTATGAGCCAAGAATTAAAAAAAAATTGTACTACGTTTTTTGCGAAAAACAATTTTTTGTTTTAAACGATTAAAAATCTCATTTTTCTCCAAAACAACGCAAAATATGACTACTGGTTCAAAATTCAAATCGTTCCTCTTCCTGAAACCTATAAAGTAATACGCTTGCGAAATGTGTACCTTGTGTAGTGTTAATAACCTTTTCAAAAAGACAGAATAAGTCGATCCAAATCGACTAAAATAGAATTTAATTTAACGAACTTCAACATTTTATTTTTAAAAATACTTGCCTTTTGTTCTGTAATAATGTGAAGACAATTTTTTCTGAAATTCTTAAAGTTGCTAAGCTTCAAAGACAAGAAAAATGGTTTTTTGTCTCTAAAACTGAAAAAATATAATTTTTTTTTATTGATATCATGTCCAAAAAGGGGTGTTAAGTTACATTTCCCAGCAGTCTTTTTCTATGAAGATGAGTTTTGTGGCTTAGGGTTATGTTGTTTTATCGAACAGACAATGGTATCTTTCAAGTCCGCTTGAGAGAAACACAAAGTTAGTACAGATACCATAAATTATGAAGCTAATTTTCTACTTGCTCTTTGCCATTACAACATTTTTCATGTTTAGTAATAAGTGTTTAAGAGACGACGTTGTACCTAATTACGCTCCAGTTTCATGTATATTTGTAAAAAATACACTTATCTAATTTTTCAAACCATTAAATGGAATATTTATTTTTCTGTTTAGAATGCTTCCTAATTTTAATTTATCTAGAATGAAAACAAAGAATTCACAATAATGAATATCATTTAATCTCATCCAGAATATTAAATGATCCCTTATGTATCTAAACTGTAAAGGCACCAAAATATATCTTAGAAAGAAATACAAGAAGAAAGTGTAACTTAGAAGCTCCTTTTGGGCATAATATCAATCCAAGAAAATTAGTTTCCTTAATTTTAGAGATAATGACTAGTTTTTCTCCGCTTTGAAGCTCAGCAACCGGAGAATTTACTTCACATTATTACAGATCTAAAAAAAACTGTTTGAGGATATAAAATGCTGCAGCCGTTAAAATAAATGCTATTTTAGCAAATTTTGATGCATTTCTTTTATTTGTTTAAAAAAAAATTTGTATCTTGTTTCCGAGAAAAATGAGTTTTCAATAGTTTAAAACGAAATAATAACCGGGGATCTTGTTAGGCACCTCACCGTGGGCTGGCAGTCATCTACGGTTTTTTCTTAGTGGGAATAAACCACTCTTGCTTTTACACTTAGCCTTTTATCGTTGTGGTTAACCTTTCTCTCGGCATTTCAAAATCCATTTTCTCTCATTGGTATTACCCCTTAATAAAGTACTGTAGACTTATTTTGCAATGCAAAACTTTGTGCAAGTATTGGAATTCTTGTATAATTATTTGTCCTGTCTGCACAGTCAACGGCGATACCACGCTGAAAACACCAGTTCCCGTTAGATCACTGAAGTTAAGCAGTGTTGGGCGCGGTTAGTACTTGGATGGGTGACCGTTCGGGAATACTGCGTGTTGTTGACCCGTCGTGGGTGTGGTGGACCCACACTGGTAGTATTTATCCACCTAGAAACACTACCCGAATCGGGTAGTGAGGCAATGAACTTTCGAGTACGAAATGCTAATCAATTGTCTGCACTATTGCTTTTGACGTAAATCTTTCTTAATTTAGTAGATTCAAATTTACCGTAAAAAATTATAAACACTAATCAGAAAGGTTGGAGTCTAACGGCTCCTCTCGTTCGACCTATGTACACTTGTACAGTGGACTATCAATTGGACGAAAAAATAGACCCAGGGTCTTGAATGGACTTAAAGTTACTCGCTACTGTGAAAGTAAGAAGATCTTGTTGAAATCCTGAACATTACGCCCATCTTAGTGACATGTATCGAACACCCAGAATATCACATCCATCGTGGAACGCGACAAGTGGTTGTAATGAGCCTCAAAAAATATGCGCCCACCTTAATTAATACTGAACGAATTTGACCATCAGAGCTTGGATGGACTTTAATTACCCGGACAGAGACCATTTTTTTGGAAGAAGTTCATCCTGAAATAACTGTACAAGATCTCTGACTATTTCGGGAGGTTTCTGCTTCTGCCATTTTGAACGAACTTGAAGTTTGTGTAGATACTCGGAAGACCATCTCTTCTATAAAGTTTGATACATTTGCATTAGGTGTTGTCCATGCGCAGACGGGCTGAGATTATTATTTAGAATTTATCGTCGTCCTTTAACAATTGGATCGGTCTCGAGTGCAGACAGGCTTCCACCTAAGCAAGGATTGTCTTTCCTCGAAAGTAAGGGTGGTGACACCCAAAACTCGCCGAATATGGTGTTTGACGGAACGAACTGCTGCCTCCTAAAGTCCACCGAAATATGGAGCTGCGGGTGGATTAAATTTCCCCTGAGTTTGGTTATCCGTAAGATAACGGACGATTTTAGAATCTTCAGTTGATGCTACAGAAAGCATTTCTCGTAGTTTTCGATCAGCTCCCACGAAGTTGGAGCTGTACAAGGCCTTACAAACTCCTCGACGTGCTGAAAATCTCTTAAAACGGGCGATGAAGGAATCCGTTGTACAAATGGAAACAACCTGCAAATGAACCGCTCGAGTAGGCAACAGACGAAAATGACAATATAACATTTATAAGCCTTGTGACCCCGTCCTTTGGAAGTATGTATCCAGATAGGACGTGTGTAGTCGAGATCAGTCTCAGCAAAAGGTCGTGAAGTTGATTTGACACTTAAGGATGGCAACGGAGTCATCATCTGAGTACAAGGTAACGCTCGATGTCGAGCGCATGTCACACAACGACTCAACGCCCGTTTCACTGCAGAGCGACCCGAACAGATTCAGTATCTTCTCCGAAGATATGGGAAGTTCAATTGTGGACCTCAATTCATCATAAACTGGTGGCCGTTCCTGATGACTAAAGTTGTTAACAAAGAATCCTTGAGAAGAATTATGGACATAGCTCTTCATATTCTAGAATAGCGTGCGAAAACAACCTCCTAAACGTAACAGACCATCTTCATCCAAGAAGGGAAGAAGTTTAGCCAATAACTCATCTCATGTCCATAACTTCAACAAGGACGAGTATTTCTTAAGGTGTGGCCAAGTTGGTTCTTTTTCAACAGCAGCAGAAAGTACCAACTTCCGTTCCTCTTGATTGATAGCAGGGTCGTTGTCCTCTTCGAAATTGGGCAAAGGCTCCGATTATTGGACCAACCAAGATGGACCTTGCCACCAAATCCGATGATCCTGTAACTGTGATGGTGCAATTTCTGTTGAAGCGCAGTAGGCGTGGTTTTCGATTTCAGATACATGACGCCAAGTAACATTGGGTAGAATCCTCTGAACCTCAGAGACCCGATTAGATTTGTATGTCATCCAGCGAAGGGTATGACTTTTAATCCAATCTAGATTATTAACAGAATCCAACCACAGATAACGTACTAACGATGAAAAATTCAGTGCAGATCTTATGTGTGCCGCCTTAGGAGTCGGAAGAAGTTTCTCCTTTCCGAGTGACCTTTGCTTTTGCCATCACGAGTTTGACGTGAGTTTTCCCAATCGTGAATTCAACTCGTAAGTATACGACTGCTCTTATCGCCTTTTCGAATGCATCGCCGAAACCGTATGTTTCACAAGAGACTTTCGATTTCAAACCCATCCAGCGTGGGATGATCAATTATATAAGTTATGGTAGTTCAGCGCGGAACTACGGCCAAGTTTTAATGTAATCAGAGGGTAGAGATTGATCCCAATCCAGTTTGAGAGCTCAGAGACTGCATACAAATTTTGGCTTGGATTATAACCGGAGCCAAACATTCTATTGGATCGAAGGTACAAGCAATCTCAGGGAAGCCAGTCCTCTTATTCACCACGTTCAGCTTTGCTGGTGGGTGAATCTGAAATCGAAAGCAATCGTAAGCTTGTTTCCACCAAATCCTCAATGCTCTGAAAGTAGGATCCTGGTCAAAAAAAAAAAGAAGTAGATGTTTCTTTAAATTTAGGTGGAATTTCCTTCTAAAACATCCTATCGGTTCGAAAGTCATTTTTCATGAGTGAAACCTTCAGTTCTTAATAATAAATCGACCTGTCGACCCTTTTCTGGAGCCTCCTTCGATGAGTCGGCACCTGAAAACCGCAGGTCACAGTCTTCAACACATATGTACGAATCTTCTAGCCCGAGGACGATCTCTAGAGGAACTTCTGAAATGTGTGATCCTGCGTATGGATCCAGATGCGACGAAATATCTTGTCGAGGATTACCGTGAAAAGGACTGCGTATCACCGCCACCACAGAATCACATCATTCAGAGACAGCCCGGTCTCTGTTCATTGAGATGCATTAAATAACACTCGTAGCTTTGTGCTCGAGCTACTCTCCTTGAGTACGCAATGGTGGGGCAAGTAGTACCCATTATCTTACCCTTTTGTATGTATTCTTCGATGACATGCGTGCAAGTTTTAGGCAGTTTCGGGTCCTTCCAGAAACGTTTATCCATCTGAAAAAGAGTATGGTGAGCTGCAACGTTAGAATTCCCTAATTCTAACGTATGATACGTAAGTGGAAGGCGCATGACATAGCGACCTTCCCGTATACGTTGATGAATGGAGATAAACAGTTTCTCATGCTCATCCTCGGCCATGCTTGACTGAGACAATTTTGCAGGTATGTCCTCCTGAATAACGAACCGGTGAAACAACGATACAAGTTCGTAGTCTCTGTGCTTCCTAAAATCAGCGATCGATAATTGACCTGAACCAGACTGAATCCGACATGAGTCCGGATATAATCTAACCCAACAATGTCTGTTGAGTGTTTGGAGTTTCAAATTCTCCCTTCTTTAATCCCTCTTCAAAGACTTATGTATATACGTCAGGGCTCAGAAACATCTTCAATACCCCCCCCCCCCCTCCCTTTATGAACGAAGAGCTCTGCTCAATTGAACCCTTTTAAATTATGCCATCCCTCAATGACGAGACTATCAGGAGGGTTTTAAGAAGTGAGCCTAGACATGGCAATGGCACGGACTAAAAATTTGACTCCTTGATTGATGCGAGAGCATACCTTTATGGTGACAACACCTCTCGTGTTTCTAGATCGGTGGCTTCCAACGCGCAACGAGAGCCGAGGCCAGAATCACCGCCTCTCTTAGTCACATAATAGGATCGAGCGTGGAGGAAGGATATCGATTGGTAGGAGCAGGAAGAGGTAACGATTGTTCATGTGGTTTGGATTCCGGATTGGTTTCAGGTTAGGGGGAATGTATCATTCTATCATGCATCCCGTTACAATGCTGACTACGTTAGGTAGAACCACATATATTTAGCATTTGCTTACTCAGGCAGCTGAAAAACAACTTGTTTTGTCTCACCATGTCTCTCCGTTCCTTGACAGTCTTCGAACGGAAATTTGAACAAACAAACCCCACATGATTACCGAGCAAAAGTAGCAAATGCCTGTCTTTATGACTGCATTGTGAGCATGTATATAGGTGCCTTTTTTACTACCCTTTTTGTTGCCTGATGATACCTTGGACGTATTGCTGGTACCATGTTCTGAATTCTCAACCGTTTCCAAGGTGGTCATTTTGCCCACCAAAAAGTATGTAAAGCATCGTACTTCGGCTGTGTAGTCGCAGCTCTTAAACTGTCCTCCCATTATTTACGAGTGGTAGTGTATAAACGTTGAAGAAGCATATAAACAAGTAGGTCATTCCAATTCCCGGTTGGAAATTTCAAAGAAGCCAATGCTCCCACGGCCTCAATGAAGTCGTTCAACAATGAACGAAGCTCTGAATAATTTAGCCAAATAACTATTCATCAACACCATATTGTTATCGTATCTGGTTAATATTGTCTGCCATGCTCTGTCGAAATTCTTAGCGGTCGTTGAGATTTTGGCAATTAACTGAGGTGACTCACCTGTCAAACTCACCCCAGTTTTTGCACCTTTGACAAAAGTTGGTCGTCACCTATTACGGAAGTAGAAAGGTCTCTAAAAGAGGGCCACTTAGTATAAATCCATGAAAATTTCGGTAATTCCAGACGCGGAAAATTTTGTCGATTATTATTAAAGTTGGTCGTATCGTGATGAACCGAACCGCATGCACTTTTCGTGGCTTGAGATTTAAAATGATCAAGGTAATCATTTAAATAAGCTTTTAAAACTAAGTATTTTTCATCATCTTGAGATAAAAGCGTTAATTTGAAATGATCGCTTTCCCCGTTCTCAATTTTTTCGGTGAGCATTATGTCATTATTGACGTCAATTTTCGCCCACGTTTTCTTTAAAGAGTCCAATCGCGCCGTCACTGAATTCCTATTTATCTTTTCTTTTCAGAGCTTTTTTAAATTGGTAATGGCGTTGCATATGCTTTTAAAATTCTCTTGCTGTTGAGCAACATACTGAGCAAAAGACAACATCATTACCAATTTAAAAAGAAAGAAAGAAAGTTGAAGGAAAATATGACGCGGAAGATACACATGTAGTCCTTATACTGACAGATCGCGGTGATAGTATTGTCTCGTACAGCCTTATACGTTCGGAGCGGCTGTGTACCAACGAGTACCGATCGCAACCCGCACTCACTACACTCGCAGAGGTACATCCTTACCTACAGAATCACGTAAAAAATGGAAAATGGTGCGCTCTTATCGCCACGCGTTAGATGCTACTGCACACTCTACAGCGAGTACACCAAGACGGTGTGACGTTGCCGCTGAATCACCAGCTCACCTGATGCAAGCGTCCCCACGCTTCTGCGCCGACGCGCCTGATCCCTCGGCGGCATAAACACTCCTTTTAATTGTTATTAATAATTGCACTAATAAATCACAATTGTACTGTTAAAAGTCCGTATCGAAGTCCATTTATTGTACCTTTAGGATCTGGCTAAAGATACCTAGAAAAGTCACATTCACAAATTTGAATATTTCTTAAAAAATTGAGGGCAAAATGCCATAATTCAAAATTTTCATCATATATCATACAACAAGCGTAATAACATGGGTGGTAACCCGAGTCGTGAAAAGAACGGTACTGAGGCTCCCCTCATTCGACCTATGTACACTTGTACAGTGAAAGAAAGAAGAGGCACAGGCCCGTGCATGGACTCAAGGTCACCCGTGACCGCCGAAGTAGGAAGATCTCGCTGAAATTCTGAACAGAGTTCCTACTTCGGTAGACGGTTCCAGGATGTAAAACAAGAGAGAGCACTCACGGACGCATTAGCGATAGCGGAGATTGAAATTGAAAAGGAGCGTACGAGTGAACATCTAAGACTGTCGAGACCGGCAAGTCGGTGCCCCGTTACCCGTGGCCTCGGGACCCCTCGAACGTTTCCGTCCTATCTTGGACACGGACCGGCAACCCTTACATGCAGGACCGTGCAGCGTGGTAACTCCGTTGTGATAATTCTGTTACAGTCTCCTACTCCGTGGGAGTTCGGGTTTATACCTGGAATTTACGAAGTTCTTTGTCTAAGTCTACTATAGTTGAGGAATCGATGTATAGATCTAAATCCAAAGTATCATTATTTATTCTCTTTTTATGGTCTATTATTACACAAAGATTCATGTATGATACAAATCAGTGTTCTTATAAGTTTGACTCAAAATTGAAATTTAGAATTTTCTGAATTTTCCCTAATTTTGTTCTGAAAGGACGCTGTATTCTCGATGATTTCCTGCTCCCAACTTTCCTCCATGGTTTGCTGGTTCCTGTAACACATACACAGAGAAAAATTGTTGTTTGAGTTGTAATTGAGTCGATACAGGAATTTTTAATATGAGGAACGTTTATTTGGGTAAGCTTTATTATTTTATCGATTATGAAGTTGAGTAATTACTGATTTTGGACTTAGTCGTAGTTTCTAAATATATTCTGAGTTTTTCGGTAAAGTAGAATGGTTGCAGTTTTTCGACAACTGTAGTCTGAAGTAGCGGATCTCTGATTGGTCATTTTTCGTGTTCTTCTGGTATTTTTTAAAAACTTTTTTTATAATATATGTAATGCTTCGATTGGATTTAAAAAAAAGACTTGATTGGCCCATCAAGTTTGACCAGTCCGCAGCATGGGGAGCTCTGGCCAATCACAGGCATCGTAGAGAATACATATATAAGACCAACATAACCTGAAACTTCAGTTTCAAATCAGCCCTGAAGAAGTGAACTGCAATGTTCACGAAACGTCCGCAAGATTCCTAGTTTCGCACACGATTGACACCCGAAAAAGCTTTAAATTTTTAATTTATTATAATGAATCATCGCGAAACCATTAAATTTCTTATTAAAGAACTCTACGGGAAGAATTTTCTGACTAAAACTAACACTTTTAGTAAGCTCAGGTCTTCTCAAGCTAAGCTACTAACATCTTAAGCTTTCTCGAAACGGCGTAGGGACAAAAACATCGTCCCAAATTTCTTACAGTTGAAAAACCATTTGGGAACATCTAAATCCAAATCAATTCTACATAAAACAAGTTTGCTTTTCTTGAAAGAAAGAATACAACATAGCAAATTAGCCTTGCTCACTACCTCCAAAAAACTATTAAAGCTTCATCTTTTCCTACCAAACACTCAGATTTGACATTTGGTCTACATTGGACCGCATATCGTTTGACCAATCCCAACGGATTAAAAATGTTTGCACTCAAAAACAAAAAATAAAATTTGGCAAATTACTTCCAGTAAGACACGCACCATTAACTAATACAGTAAAAAACTTCTAATAATTCTTCCAGCAATGAAATGATATTAGCCTTAGCTAAAGGACATAATTTTGCAATAGCTTCCTCCAAAATCCCGAAAGAAGAAATCATCAGTAATTTTAAATCCACAATATATGCCCTTCCACCCGAAAAAGCGAATGACATACGGCGTAGGGCGGCCAACATCTTACGCTAAGCCCAACTTCCCTCCGCAAACTTAACAAAACAAGAAAAAACAGCAATTAAAGAACTCAATCAGAATAAAGACATAATATTACCCGTAGACAAAGGCAGCACAACAGTAATAATGAATAAAGAAGAATATAACAACCAAATAATGTACCTTCTAACTGACGATACATATAAAAACCTTATAAAAGACACCACAAAAACAATAGTCAGAAAAACAAAAATCCTTCTTAAAGACTCAAAACTTGACAGTGAAACAATATCGAAATTAGTACCGACTAATCCCATCTCTTCAAAACTGTATGGACTCTCAAAAATCCACAAAAACAACATTCCGTTCAGGCCGATCGTCAGCGCAATAAACTCGCCAACTTACAACCTAGCAATGTTCACGAAACGTTGGCAAGATTTGTAGTTTCGCACACGATTGAAACCCGAAAAAGCTTGAAATTAAATTTTTTTTTATATTTGCTGAGTGACAGTCGTCTATTTTATTGTATACGTCCGCTTTCGGTTTTTCGATACTACAAGCTAACGCAAACGATATTGTTTTTGCTGTTTCTCGTGATACCGAGAGAGCTTCAGGGACAAAATTTAAACTACCTATGCGGCATATGACTTCCTAGACATATTCTAATAGTTCTAATGCCCATCTGGCTAATCGGCCATTGAGTTTTTTAGTTTATGGAGACTCTTTGAAGCTCAGTGGTCCATTATTGCATTAAAGCTATAACCTTCTAGGTATGGCTGCTCGTTAAATTTGCCTAATTTCTTTTGTCTAATACGATGTTTAGATATTTTAAATCCTCGTCAAAATTTTGAGTCACTATACTGTGTCCTCTCAATAACAAAAAACGTTTGGATTTAAGTCTGGAGTGAGAATTTTGTTCATCAGCCTCTGGAAAGTGTCTGTAGCATTGATTAGTGGACCAAATAGCATGCTTCTAAATTGATACATGCCTTTCTCAGGGACTGTGAATGCTGTAATTGGTTTTGAATGTGAGTGGGTAAAGCTTCTTTTTTTGTGATATTATTCACCTTATCAAATGTAAACAAAATCTATAACCTCTACCTGGTTGTTTGAATATTTTATAGGTTTTGGCCAATCAGAACAGAGAGCTCTATTATTTCTTGCTCTAGTAATTTATCTACTGTCCGATAAATTATTTTCTTTATTTTTGACTCACGTGCTTGTTTGATTGGATCGTGGCGCCTTTTGTTCTTTTCCCTGATATACTTTTATTTTATCTTTAAAAGCCTTTCTAATTGGGATCGTTGGCATAAGATTAAGGATACCTTCGCAAGTTTCCGTCGAATAATTATTTTGTTCGTCGATTTTTTCTAAATTATCCGAAATATTATTCTAAATAATCGTATTATTTTTAGAATTTAACCATTTATTTATATTATTTCTTCCATATATACCGCTTACTTTTTGAGGTTCCTTTTCTAGTTTTTCGGATTAGTCGCTTTTTTATTTTTCCAAAGATTACTATCGTAAATTTTATTCGTGTCCTCATATTTACTATAATAGAAAATTTTCTCTGAGTTATTTTCCTTGTTTTTCTTCCTAATTCTAGGTTTGCCTAAACTAAATGAGTTTTTGGTTTTTTGGGATGGGCTAGGACTGATAGTTACTAGGGTGATTTCGCTATCCTTTAAATTTTGATTGCGTTTGATATGCTCTCTAGTAGTTTTCAGATTAATACTACCTCCGAATCTTGGTTTCTCATCATTATTTTCGTCTTCTTTTTTCAATCAACGGTTTATCCCTAAGATTTAGATTTTTACTTGCCTTATTTTCTTCAACTTTAGTCTCAGGTTCAGTTTCGTTTTCATCCCTTGTTGGGAGGGCTAGAGAGCTTGTGTATGCTTTCACAGGATGGCGGTGGGGGAGGGGCACCAAGTTTCTGCGTCATACTTTGAGGTCATTCGTTAGGTTTTTCCAATAATTCCTTTCCACATATGAATGTGTGTTACCTGTATCTACCAAAATTCCAAATGAACTATTTTTTAATTTTGTCATCAGATGAAAACGTATTTCCGTTATTTCATCTTTATCTGAGTTTAATATTTCTGGCGATTCGGTAATAGGTTGCAAAATATTCGTTTCTGATACCTCCTTCGAGGTTCTTTGGTTGAACGCGTAATGGTCGGGAAATCCCGGAAGTTTGTTTTTGGTAACTATTATTTTTTCCTGAACTATTTTCCGCTTTTTCTGTTATGTATTTGATGCTGGAACACGTCAATCCGGATGGTCCTGTTTATTCTTCCAAGGTTGGTCTTCGACCATTTAATGAGCCTAAAGGAGTACGTGAGGACAAGGATGGCATAGGTGTTGATAGCCATGATCTTGTTGGTTATCTTCTGATTAAATGCATTGTTCTGCATTTATCTAGACCCAAAATCGATGTGGATATCATTGGAAAACTGGGTTGTGACATGGATCACTTGCTGCAGTTTTTATTTGAACTAGCATCTAGCTTCAGGTCATTTATTTACAGAAGTTGGTTCAGTTGATTATCATCCTCACTATCTTGTATTTAAACCAATGAGACATGCTATTTAGTGTTTTGCTCAATGGGTTCAACCCTAAACAGATCCATAATGCACTGAAGGAGACTCCTTCAAATATGTACCCGTCGTAATGCGTCTTAATTTAGTTATCCTTGGTTTTCAATGTTAAAAATAATTGTTTTTTGTTCCCCAAAGCATCATCGCACGTCCTAGAAAGTTAATGAAGCGCGGCCAGATCTTTTACATTTTTAAGACATTAAGCAGAAACGAGAACAGTAGATATTAACCGATTTCATCTTTTTTGAAACTTTTTTCCGATGTCAACCCACAAATTTTTCACCCTTAGCTTAAACGATTAGATTAATTTGTGCAATCCTCACAGAAGTTTAGTGTTTATTAATTAGTATACGTCTTTCTGCGATCAAAAACACAGGCGCATACTTTTCACTATACTTAAGAACAGTTAATGTTATTATTATCGGCATAGCGACGCCTCAATTCCATACCGCTCCACGTCGCGTTTGGTCCGTGTAACACTTCAGGTCCTGTGTATGAGCATAGGACCTGAAGTTACATAGCGAAAAACGCGACGTGGAGCGGTACGGAATGGAGGCGTCAATATAGGTCTACAAGAAATAGGAAGTGACAGACTCATCAGTGGTCCATCAATCCTTTTCTGAAGGATCCTTGAGTTTTAAATGTTTTCGAACATTTTTATATTAATGAATCAGCTTCCATTAGGGAAGATGGAATATTTTTCCAAACATTGTACCACTTTCTGTTCTTGATAACTAGGGAGCGGACTAAAGTCGGGTCCAAAAGTCCTGCCACCTGGGTTTGAAGCTTTATTACACGGCGAGAAAAAAATAGCAGAATAATGAGTCAAAGACAGAAACATTCTTCAACATTATACTTATGGAACGATGTCAGTTTGACTTTCGTCAAAAATTTTTTGTCTTTCCTGTGACAGAAAATGTGTGAAAAACAGGAGAAATGAACCTAAACTTTCACCATGTCGACTTTGAAGTCCTCTACACGTTCAAAAATTGGTGCCAGAAATTTGAAAAAATTCATGAGTATTCTGTAATATGTACTTAACAAATGGCAATTTGTTTTAATTTAATTTAATCATTATTTTAATTAGTAGAGCTAAAAATGTAAAAAATAATTATCTCGGCTCTGGATACAGATTTCAAGCTGAACTCTAGCTTAAAAGAAGCTTCTTGATTCAGCGGTTTCATCGCAAAAGCTCAACAGTCAATACAAATTCATAATGTCTGAACTAAAAGCGTTGGAATAATTACGATCTTAATCAATACTGGAAAACTCATATCGGAAAAACGTCCTTTCTCGGCATTGTCGAATTTAAGCGTGAAACAGATCCCTTAAGAAAATGGTCAAGCTCCCTCAAGCCATAGGCGTAGGCTAAATCTCCTCTTCACAACACATCAGACATCAGACGCTTTTGATTCAGACATTATTAATTTTTATTGACCGCTGAACTCATGAGATGAAACCGCTTAATCGAGAAGCTTCTTTTAAGTTAGAGTTCAGCTTGAAATCCCTATCCAAAGACGAAATAATTGTTTCTAATATTTTTAGCTCTACTAACTAAAATAATCACTAAATTGAAGTAAAAGAAATAGCCATTTGTTAAGTACATGTTGCAGAATGCTCGTGAATTGTTTCAAATTTCTGGTACCAATTTTTGAACGTGTAGAGGACTTCAAAGTCGATGTGGTGAAAGTTGAGGGTCATTTCTCCTGGTTTTTCCACACATTTTCTATCACAGGGAAGACAAAAAAATTTTAACAGGGAGTCGGCTACCTGACTCGCTGAATACTCAGTGCTAAGACCCTCGGCTCGCAGTGGTTGTCCTATCCCAGACGATTCGTAGAAAAGTTCATACCTTAGCTAGTACGCTCCCTATTCATAAGAGTTCACCATTGTGGACTTACAGAAATACGTAGTACGGAACTATATGATGGTAATTGCTTTCTTTCCTTATTTTTAAGAATTTATTATTTTCAGGTATAATAGGGAATATGATCATTTAAGTCCCAGTGTTACCGTCTTCAAGAAATCTGATATCAGTGTATTAGGTAAGTTTTTTTTGCTTACATGAAATTACCATGGTACGTAGTGACTTCGACAAACGCTTAATAAAAAAAATCAATCCATCATGGCCCGAGAAATAAATCTGACTCTGCAGCTTGTGAGGCGTATTAATTATTATATGGTTTATCTGATAGCCAAGCCAAGCTAGTCACCGTGAAGAAGCCGGATGGAATGAGCAGACATAGCATTTTTTCTGAGAATATAAGGTCTCTGAATGTCGCTCAAGTTCAAGTGGCCTTCCCACTTTTAATGAAAAATTCGATGTCTTTTTATTCGGCGCGACGCCTTAATTTAATACCAACACCGGCTAAAATCATCGTAATGAACTTTAGAAGAAGACCATTTTTTCAGCTAGAAACAAATTTTGTTTTCAGAAAATAAAATTTTTAGTTTTTGCGTAAACAGCTAACAAAGAGGGTAAATATGAAGCTTACAAAGTTGCTTAAAATTAAAATTTCGACAAAAAAGTCTTTTACACTTCTTAAGCGGCTGCATTCCATCGATTTAAAAATTTACGAATAATGTCGAAACAATCATAATTATAAATTTCTTTATCACCGCTGTAAATCTGATTCAAAATTACATTTTTTAAATATGTTGCTCCCTCATAGAGTGTGGCTTGTAATAAGCTAAATTTTCAAATATACTTTTTTGACATATTTTGATACAATTCGACTCCAGGAGCACGAAAATAATTTTTTTTTTAAATGTCCGTGTGTGTATGTGTGTGTGTGCAACTTTTCTGTTCACCGTATTTCGAAACGTAAAAGAGCTACTATTATGAAATTTGGATGAAGTGTAGCTCCGATTGATATCCAGGTCTGATAGGACTTTGAGCTAGATCGACCATTTGAAGTAGTTTTTTTCTTGCGTTTAGAGATTTAAAAAGAAAAATGTTACCTTGTTTATATAAGAAAAACTTTTTTGATATTTAAAATACAACAATACGATGTCTAGCGTATTTGTTCGCGTCTCTGAGACTTATCAATCGACCTATTGTTGATAATTTTATGACCCACCAGTACCGATTCATGAAGTTTCGAAGAATGGCTTATTCTGTTTATATGAGAAAAACTTTTTGATACTCAAAATACGAAAATATTACATGTAGAGTATTTATTTGCGTCCTTGAGACGCATCGATTGACCTATTGGTGAACCTTTTATGACCGACCATTAGCAATTTATGAAGTTTAAAAAAAAGGTGTGTATTTTGTTTATATTGGAAAAAATTTGTTCATATTATGAGTACTATAGTACTGTATCTGATATGTTTGTTCGCGTCTTCGAGACAAGTCGAACGACCTATTGACGAACCTTCTATAACCTCTTATGATCTAGCAATACCGATTTATAAATTGATTTTTGCTGTTTTCGCTGTTTCTGGTGATACCGAGAGAGCTTCAGGGACAAAATTTAAACTACCTATGTGGTTTTTTTATAT
>CAKNXH010057505.1:90448-103661 GCA_932178445.1 Andricus quercusramuli | reverse complement strand
GTTTTGACCGACCTCTCCCGACCTTTCTCGACCTAAATTAATTGTCGCCCCCTTCAATTTTTGGTATAGACGAATCCCCCTTCATATTATAATTTCTACGTATTTTTCTTTAATTATTAATCCCTATTCAGCCTTTTGAGTCCGTAAATCCTATCAAAGGATTATCATTTAATATTTCCTCGCATAAATTATGTCGTTGTTTTTTTTTTTGTACTGCCTGCGATAATTTGTAATGTTCGGTAAACTCGCCTCTCCCCTTTCACTCATGGTTTTATTCTCGACATGTTTTCCTTCATACCCTGCCGACCTTGATATTGTTTGTGTCCCATTATCTCTAGAGGCTCGACATTTTCGCATGTTGTTTCTAAATTTTATTTTGTGGTAACTTCGATCTGAGTGTTAACATCGTAATTCTCAATAATAAATCGATTGTCAATTTTTTTTATATTCTCTTAAAATCTTGCTAAATAATTTCTCGAACCTTCCCCTCTACTTCAAGGACTGAACTAGCCGTCGCCTTCCGAGGGTTCTGGATTAAATAGTTATCTTCTGCCACTCTAGATTATCGTTCGTATCGCTGTTTGGTTTTTTTTTGTAGTTGAGCTATTCAGGACTGCCTTCAGGAAGGCTGGCGCCCCGGGCTATAATAAACCAAGTCTTATTTATGATTTTGTTTGGGCGGGGCCTTAAGGGATCAAAATTTTATCTTTCATTTATTTAGGAAAAAGGCCGCGTCACAATAAAAATGAAAAAGAATCAGCGCTAGCATTGGTGTTTTGTGCCTCAATGCAAGAACACGTCTGTCAAAAATTCAGGAAAATTCTTTATATCTGTACCCAAAGGTGATTAACGAAAAAATGGTACAAAATTGTTCGGAGTGACATGTGCCCTACAACATTTTTAACGTCAACAGTATATTGTTACGAAGATCATTTCAACGTAATTAAATATTTTTATTTTAAAATAGAAAACTATAAAATAGGCTTTTTTATAACATAAAAAACCCGTAATTGACTGATATTCAACAGCGCTATATATATGGGATGCCGGGATGTATGTGCACTTTAACCTTGAAATCAAATTTTTTATTTGCGCAACAAGTATTATGAAATTAGATATTTTTCAAGTTTGGAATCATGCTGCTATTTTTCAAAAAGAATGTCCACTAAAGAGAGAATATGTATTTAATTCTTATATTTTATCAAGTGAAAAATCAAAGTATTGAATTTGGAGGTTAAAGCTCACTTTATGTCAACATCGCTGTTGTCGATCATTTCGTTACCTTTTTATTTAAACTAAAATAAATCCGATATTTTAATCTTGATCAGATAAATAACTTTAAGTTCGAGTATACAATACACCGGTTTGAATCCTTATATATTTTTTCGCTTTCACTCCTCGAGTCTCAGCAACATTGAATCTGGAGCACTGCGCAAAGAAATTACTAATCATGAGTGTACTCACTTTTGGCAAATTATCCGTACTGGCTTTAACGTATCCAGGCACATTGTTACTTCATAAAAATAATCCTTTTTTGCCAAAAAACGTTGATAATTAATTATTTCGATTGTTTTTATCAATCTGACCATGTATTTTCTTCGGTTTTGACGGCGCGTGACGTCACACCACGTGTTTCGAGCCATGAGGGCGCCACATGTTTTCTTTTATAAATCGACATTCACGGTGGATATCTTATCACTTTTCAATAAATTATTATAAATGATTAAATAAGCGAAATTAAGCTTTAATTTCACATAGTCATTCTTTACGAGTCAAAGTTTATAAAAAACTCAACTATAAGGCAAACAAAATTTTTGTGGATGACCCTATTGCTATTAGAAATTCAGCGACAAACATGCTGGAGAAACTGTGCCACTCTTCAAATTAATAAAAAAGGTTGTACCTTGAAAGTGGGAACGCGAAGCGCAAGAGAGCTTTGAAAAAGAAAAGAAACTTTTCGGCACCTCAATAATGCTATACTTTCCCGACCCAAGAAAAAGCTATTACCTGGAGACTGACGCAAGTAATTATACTTTAGGCGCAGTTTTATATCAGCTTAACGACAAGAATGAGGAAGAAATTATCACGCTCGCAAGTCGAACTCTCAAAGGACCGGAATTGACCTATTTTACCACAGAGATTTAACTTTTGGGAATCTTGTGGTCGATGCAGAACTTTCGCACCTATCTGCACGGTGCTGAAGTCATACATCGTACCGACCACCTTGCACTGACATTCCTCAAGACGTGCAAATTTGTCAATGCGCGACTCATACGATGGATTCTCGCGATCCAGGATTACAACGTCAAAATTGAACATTTTCCTGGAAAAGGAAATGTCATGGCCGACATTTTGAGCCGACTACAAGATGAAGAAAGCTACAAAAAAAATCGTGGAGAAACCCGAGTAATAATAAACGCTCTGAGTTACGAATGGACACCGAAAGTGGAGAAAAAAATTCGTGAGATACCACAGCAACAACGGTATGACAAGAAAATTTAGGATCTCGCGAAAATTCAAATGAAAAATCAAAATGAAAAAACTCGCTTGAAAATACTGAACAAAGTACTCTATGATACGGATGGAACGTTCTATCGCATTTACGTGCCAAAAGGACTCATGAAGACTTTCATATAGGAATGTCACGCCTCATATGGACATCCAGGAGCCGAAAAAACATACCGTAAACTCCGAGAATCATTTTACGCCTCGCGCATGGCAAAAATGACAAGACAAGTAATCGCCACATGTGACTCGTGCCAACGAAATAAAATTTCGACACAAGCTTCAAAGGCCCTTCAAGAACCGGTGCTATCTCAGGAACCATTAGAGCTCATATCCATCGATTTTTTTGGGCTTCTAACTAAAACAAAGTTTGAATATGCGTATCTACTCGTGATGATAGATACTTTTTCTAAGTTCACGAAATTGTACCCAATACGGAAAGCAACAAGCGAGATAGCTGTGAAAAAATGGACGAGTTCTCAACACTGATTGGTAAACCACAAAAAGTGCTTCCTGATAGGAAAACACAATTCACCAGTCAGAAGTGGAGATCGGCATTCAACGAGCGAGGAATCAAAATAGTACTTACAACAATTCGCCACCCACAGGCCAACATGGTGGAAAGAGTAAGCAGAGAGCTCACAAGACTCTTTAGAGCACTCCTACCTAGAGATAAACATGGATGGTTGTTCGCCGAGTTAGAAAACATTGATACGATTCTGAACGAATCGTATCACGAAACTACAGGAATCACGCCCTACGAGGCCCTGTGGGGAAGGAAACCCAAGAGATGGTGGACGCACCTGCTACCCCCTACGCAACAGAATAAAGACGAAGCCTGAAAAGAAAATAGCACGAATTAACAAAAACAAGAAAGGTGTTACCTTCGTCAAGGTGGAATGGGTACTTGCAATAGCCTGTAACGTATCGCACACAACGACAGGTACAATGGCAGAATTACTATCTCTGTACGAAAGACCGTACAGGGTGAAGAAACAAATTGCGAAGAACGTATACATTTTGCAAGGAATCGAAAATGACAGAGAGAGAGGGGACAGAACCATGGGAATGGCCTGAGAAAATACCATCGAGAGGTAGATAGTGGAGAGGAGAAGGAAAATGCAGGAAACGAGAGAAACTCAGAGGCTCGAGAAAAGGGCCAATCTTGAGGAAGGTCAGTTTTAAAGGATAAACCGAAGAGGCAAGACGCTACAACCCAGATCGACACCGTGGATACCCACATCGACATGGCTATCCAACGCAATTTGGAGAATGAAGTAGAAAATTCCATCACCAGCTTCACCCACAAACATTTAACCATCACCGCCACAGCACGACAGATAAATAACACCAACAGAGACGCAATTAAACCAAGAAACATGAGGGTATCGGAAGTCACGAGACCGAAACTCGGAATCAGGAAGCGAGAGCAGGGAGTGGAAACCACGTATAACGATCCTCCTATTCGTACCATATCACCACGGCCATCTACATCCATGGGACCTGAGGGATCGCCAGAACCATCTACGAGTGCTGCATGTGTGGGATCGCCAAGACCATCTACGAGTGCTGCATGTGTGGGATCGCCAAGACCATCTACCAGTGCTGCATGTTTAGGATCGCCAAGACCATCGACAAGCACAGAGTGTATGGGATCGCCACAACCGTCAAGGAATGCAGCATGCATAGAATCACCACAGCCATCGACAAGTGGTATGCAAAATGTGATAGAAAATGCAAAGGACGATCGTGATATCGCTGCCGAGCTCTTGCAAGAGTTAAAGATCAACAAACTGCACGTGATCGATCCCAACATGCAGGAGGAACCAGAATTAATTGAACCATCTCCGCACAACGCCACGAGTGCAGTAGAACAAGGTTTAAAAAAAATTATCGAAGAGAAAAGTGCAGCAAAACCACGTTGTGGAATGTACACAGTGAAAGAGACGCGAGGGGATGCACTTGTCGAGCAAATGCTAAAGGATCGAAATTTACGACGCAAGGAAAGACCTCTCGTAGCTAATGGAAAAGAGAATGGATCGGCTGCCAAAATCAAAGATTTGAAGAAGTGGAAGCAAATCCAAGCAGATCTACAAGAGTGATGTCACCGAACATTGAACCTGAAGGGAGAGAGCCAAACTGCCCAGCAGGCAGTAAATCATCGCATCCTGGACGGCAGAAGCGCACGGTTTCGGGGACCGATCACCGACTCAGCGGAACTGTGGGAGCTCTACAGACAATGGACTTCGGCCCAGGCATGGCCATTAAAATTAAAGAAGGATGACAAGAAGGAAGATAAACTGAATAATGTCTGGAGCAACAAGGAGGAATGGAAGCAGATCCCCAAAGATGAGAAGAGGATTGAAGTCATCACGCCGACTAAAATCAAAGGACCAGCGAAAAAGGTTCCGTACAAAATTTTACCTCAATGTTTTGATTAATTTTGTTCTGTACAGCAAAACTTGTTGCTTGCAATACTTTATATTACTCGTTATATTTTGATTCATTCTCTTATTGTACAGTTTCGTTATTTTTCAATGGCCATTTCACGCTGAAAAAACCAGTTCTCGTTAGATCACTGAAGTTAAGCAGTGTTGGGCGCGGTTAGTGCTTGGATGGGTGACCGTTCGGGAATACTACTAACTGCTTGCTGTTGGCGTGTCGTGGGTGTGGTGAGCCCACACTTGTATTTATTTACTACAAGAAACTATCCACCTAGAAACACTACCCGAATCGGGTAGTGTCACGCCTAGCCCGAAAGGGAAATGGCTTAATGGTATACATCTATAAATGTAATGTAATCGGCGTGCTAACTTCAATAGGGGCAGATGTAATCTGCGCGTTACATAAGAGCTCCTGAAAACAGGCAAAACAATATTCATCTGCGTGAACTTCACAAGAAGTTGCATCACTCAGGAGAATATCCAGAGCGCAGACTCGAACGCCTCCCACTAAAAAAGTAGAACAGGAATAGCGGGAAGAAGGCCCATCGCGAGCTATAAAAACTCTTACGCAACAACCCGATAATAACTGCAGAGCGTGTCATGCACACCCCGAGCATCTAGGGCTCATACTATCTAGTTGTCCAACTTCATATTCTCAACAATTATTCCTGTTGCGCACACAAGGTCTGACATAGTACTTCTTAACTTCGAGAAACGAACCATGTTCCTTATCGAATTTTCGGCACTAGCTGATAAAAACGTCACAGCGAAGGAGAAAGAAAAGAAAGAGAGGTATAAATACCTTATAAGGGATTTGCGACGGTTATACCCAGAATATTCTGTTAAGCTAATCGTCTTGATTATCGGCACTGTTGAAGGTGCCAATGTTTCACTGGTTAGTAGCCTGAAAAGCATCCCTGTGTATCAAAAAATGCTGAGATTCTTGCGAGGAAATAGCGCGAGGTGGTCGACCTTGGGTCTCTCCGTGTCCTCAGGCCCTCAGGATGCACGATTATTCGTTAATAAATGGAGGGAATAAGAAATCACAGAGAATTATCAGACAATATGTTTCTGGCATACTTTGACAAATTGTAAAAAAAGGAAGCCATTAACACTCTGGTCTCACTACTTGATGTTTAAAAAGAAATTATCAGATACACAATGTCGATATAAGCAAATACAAAAGAATAGTTGCCTTCCTGATACGACAATATGATGGATACATGGCCAAAAAATCTGAAATATTTTCAGCAGAAGAGATCGAAAGATTTACAAACGAAGCACTGAATTTCACTTATTTAGCAACAAAGGAAACAATTATAAAATAAATAAAAATGATTTTACAAATAAGAGATTTTTATACTTTACTACATTTACCATGTTTACTGTGTTGCGAGGTTGGTCGAACACGATTATTATACGAGGTTCTGTAAATTTACCGTGCGATTACCGTACATGGATAAAAAAACGTACCGTACTGATTATCATACCCAATCAACGAATACTGCACACAATAGTCATACTCACTGACGACTGTCGACCAAATGCGCGCTTTTTAAAATCAAATTTGTAATTAAATTATTTGTGTGCTCGTGCTTGCAAGTCGTGCGAGCTATTGTACAAGCCCCAACACTAAATTCATCATAAAAAATAAGATCGTACTCGATCGAAATTTCCGTACACTTATCGTACGTCTGCCAACACTGCATGTTTATTTGCAGGTCGCTTTGATTTTTGGCATCACGGGACTTTGCCGCAGAGAGGAACTCGCTGAGTTAGTGGTAGTAGTAGTTGTTGTAATGTAGGCAGGGGCCCGTGAGGTCCCGCCCCTGGCGCTCAAGCTATAAAACCTATTGTGCTATACTCTTGTTTATTCTCAAGGCAGTACTCCGAATCCGGCCATCCTTCACCGAGTGTTTTTGGATCTCGGTGGTTTTCGTTGTTATCAACGTTCTTAGATGATACCTCTCAGGTGCCAGGCATACCTATCGCACAGTAAATGACGTCCATCATTGTTGATCAGGCAAAGTGATCCTCACCCACTCTGCCATTTGGCAGCCTCCCTAGCAGGCCGCAAAGAGGGGATACGGTCAGACTTGGGTGGACGGAGCGATCCCTCTGAGGTCATTAGGTAGATGCACAGATGCGAAGCACTGTGCTGGTGTGTTATGAAAGTTTATGTGTGTGTGTTCATTCCTCGAAATCGGCAAACGACGATCGAGCGTGGTGCCTCCTGTAGAAGCCCCAAGCGCAAGAAGAACGCTGACTCATTTTTGAGTCTTCTCAAAATCGGCTTTGACCCCCAAGGCTAGTTCCCTCGACATGGAGTCTCGCCTTGGTACCAGGCCAGCTTTTTCTGAGGGGACTTACAGTTTAAGGTGGGTTCCAAACCACCGAAGCCCCGGTAGAAGTAGATAGGAAAATTTCCATTGGTATCCGGCTCAGGGATCGAACCCTAGACCTCCTGCAAATCGCTTTGATCTTTGGCATCACGGGAGCTTGCCGCAGAAAAGAACTCGTTGAGGTAACCATGAGTGAATCTTGGAAAATCATCGCGAAATACGATGTTCTGAGGTCAAACAGTATGAATACCGATCGTTTCTTCGTGAAATTTAAAAACGGAAAGTGAACACAGTAAGAAGAAAACCTTAAAATTTAATTGAACTTACGTTCAGGATCGCCTTACATTCATTAGGCAACTTAAATATGATATTGAGGTGATATAGCAATAGTCAGTCTATATTGGCGGATAGTGATTTAAGGTATAAAATGAATGTTAAAGCCGCATGACTGATCAGAATTTTCTATAGTAAGTATGAAATACCAGAAAGTACGTTTAAACGGCCATGAATTTCATTCGATGCGGGTGGAACTCGCTCAAATGCTCTGTGCGCATGGCGGCGTGTGTGCGCGAGTGTAATGCGCGAAGAAGATTTTGTATTTACAGAGTGACACGAATTATAACGTGACGCGAAAACTAATGTAATTTCAAAATACAGTGAACACTCGTTGTCGCGAAATAGAAATGAGTAAAAATTTGTGAGTTCAGATGAGGAGAGTAGTGCTATCGGGGCAATTCTATTCTATTTCGATCATGTTATCTCTGTTATAGCGCTGCACGTAATCTCGATAGACGTGAGTTTACTGAATCCCCGCATTATATTATACACCTGACTTTACGAACAACCGTGACGGACGTTTTTTCCGCACATCAAGCTCACATTAAGATTTCCGACTGATACTGACTTTCCGTGCTCTCGTTCTTCTTTTGATCACACCTTAATCTCCGTCGATATATATGCAAACTTTAAGATTTACTTTTTACTGTGACCGACTCAAGTGAACGAGAAAAATACATTTGGCGATATGCCTGATCCAAATCTGTACGCTAGTCATAGCTTCCGACGTAACTCGACGACGTTCCTAACCGCCCCTGGAGCAGATCTCCTAACTATTAAGGTTCTTCAAACGACTCGGAGTTTCGCCAGATTCGTAATTCCTCTAGAACAGACCTGCCCAACTCGGGGAAATTTCCTTAGGGAACACATGTTCCGCGTTCCCCACTCTTTTTCCTAGCGAGCGGGAGTGGTGATAAACGCTTGCGAGAATCTCTCCTCTGTGACGTACACGTCTACAACGCGCATACGTCTACCACCACTCCGCTCTCTAGGCGAAAGAGTGGTGGATGCGGAACATGTGTTCCCTAAGGCAATTTCCCCGAGTTGAGCAGGTCTGCTCTAGAAGGATGAATTGTCTAATGCAATTAAATACCACATAATCTAAGAGCAATTACACCGGCGGTATCTGTCTGCGTTGTCGTCGCCTTTGTAGTCTGTAAATGCAGTAAAATTTCAAGGAATTTTCCAAATTGGATTGTCCTTTGGCACACGTAATAACACAGTAAGAGGTAAATCTTAATTTGCGCATATATATCGATGGAGTTAAAGGTGTGATCAAAAGAATAACGCGAGCACGGAAAGTTATCATCAGTCGGAAATCTTAGGTCAGCTCGCTATGCGGAAAAACGTCCGTCATGTTCTGTTCATAAAGTCAGATGTATAATGCGGGAATTCAGTAAACTCACGACGGACAGTCTGTCGATCGAGATGACGTGCAGCGCTATAACAGAGATAACATGATCGAAATAGAAAATTGCTTTCTGCAATTATCATATTATCAATTCAGGCGATAAAATAGCCCATATCATTTTTGCTGAAAAAGTTCTACAGTGAACCCTCGTTAACCCTCGGATTGTCACATGCAGAAACATTGCGGTCCTGGCAGGAATATTCAGAGCCTAAGATGCACTGTTATTGGGCCGATAGCGCTAGTTTTTTTTTAACCAAACGGAGAATTTGAGCTAGTTCCGCCAGCATCAAATGAAATTCATCGCCATTTAAACGTACTTTCCGGTATTTCATACTTACTATGAAAAATTTTGATCAGTCATGCGGCTTTAACATTCATTTTTAACCTTAAATCACTATCCGCCAATATAAACCGCCTTTAAGTTCACCTCAAGATCATGAGTTAAGTTACCTAATGAATTTAAGGCGATCCTGACAGTAAGTTTAATTAAATTTCAAGGCTTTTCTTTTTACTGTGAAGGATATGAAAAGAAAAGACGAGTTCGCTAGCCAGCAATTTTTGATAAAAATTCAAAAAGTTGAAGCATTTTCAAAATTTTTAGATCATTTTTCTACTTGAAAATTCTGTGTACAGCTTTTCATAGTACTCAGAAAGCCAAACAAGTTATCCTTATAACTTTTTTCGATAAAAAGAAAATTAACAAAGCTATAGCATTTAGAAAATTAAAAAAATCAGTCGAAAATGAACATTTTAAGCCAAACAACGCACAATATGAAAAGAGTCAAGAAAAGAAAAACGTTGCTTTTTGAAAGCCCTACAAGATTTTTCTAAAAACAAGCTCATGTCTACACGAAATGAGATCTCGAGTCGAAAGTTAGGGGAATTCAATAAAAGGTAATATAAACGGTTCATCTGGTAGTAATTGTTTGTTATTATGAAAAAAATGTACGAAATGTAATTCTTGTTTTGTAAATACAAACACTTTGGACCAGATAAAATTATTGAGTACCTTTCATTTCCTTTTAAAAACTTTAAACTTGATACCTCATATATACAGACAACAGTTTGTAAAACGTGAGCGCTGGTAATGTAGATATTTGCTTATTTTTTGCAAATTTCTCTGGAAAAAAATTGTTACTATGTTCGAAGTCTGCTGCATAGAATGATTTCAATTTTAATTAATTCGCACATTGAATCTCTCCGAGTACACTATCTCCATACCATAGAATGATGATATTCAAATCATAATTTTCTCTCCCGCAATGGCAAATTTTTGTGAGGTTTCTGAGTGTGTGATTTGTCTGAGGGTGCCTTTCTGAGGGCGTTATAGATTCTGGGAAAGCGAGTAATATTATTGTTCCATAAAGGGAGAATAGGGTGTACAATGCTTATCTTATTTATACGATTCTACGTAATGCACCATTTCCATTTTTTGTACGCTACATCTCAAAAAATAGGTACAAAGACTACTCTATAATTTTATATAAATTTTAAAATTATGATAATTCATTTGAAGACAAGATTTGTAAATAATTCAATAAATAATTTTGAAGAAAATTGTAAAATTATTATCAATTACCATCAGCGAGTTCACAGTGGCATCCTTTTATCACTTGTACAGTTTTCCTTCTCAGAGACCACGTTTATCATACTAAGAAAAAATTTATTATTTATTCAAATTGCAGTGATACTCTTGCATTCGCCAATCATTTGGACTTGTCAATGAACAAAGAAAAGTCTTCACAAATATCATTTTATATTCAAATAAAAAATTTCCGCCGAAACAGATGCGACTTTTACCGACAGTGCATTTTCACAGTACCATCCAGTATGGTCGAGCTATCAGCGCCATCAATTGTCAGTCAGCTTCCTTCACACTTAACGTCGTTGCTACACTATTTCACTCTCACTTTTTAGCAGGTACCGTACTTTTTTCGAAAAACCAGAGATTTACCCCCCTCATGCCACCGCGAACCCCCTTCCGGAATGTAGAAAATTGTAAAAGTCCAGTCTTAAAACCGAATTATCGTATATTATTTCTAAAGTGTATGAATCTGTCTCTTTTCATATAATTAGGTCCGGCGTCTTGATATCATTCGGCTAAAACAAGTGTCTAATTGAGGGAATTAATTGAGTATTAATTCGCTCATAAATATTGGGCTGAAAGTGCGTATAACAATTTGAATGATTATATTTGAGTTTCAACCTAAAATATCAGTGCATTGTGTCATGACCAAAAACTTGTAAATCTTACATATTGAAGAAAATGTTGTTCAGACCATTTGACAATTTTTCATTTCAAGTTTGTAGTTTGGGACAAGTCCGAGAATTGTGAACAATTTGAAAATTGTAAAATTCGTGTACTAAATTGTCTTTGATATAATTACTTTACTGAGATATTTTTATAAAAGGTTTATTATTTGAAGAAGTGAAATATGACTGGCAGTTAAAGCAGTCCAACGAATGGAAAAGCTGGTCAAAGCTACGTCTATTGTTTTCTTTCGAAATTTTGAATTACTTCAAAAATTTTGCCAGTTCGTTTATTCGTTAGTATGTTATATTAAGTTTGGATATAAAGTAAGATTAAATGTTTACTTGACTCAATTCGAGTCTTGGTCATGCTACACCACTCGCGTCATATTTTACAGATCTTGTTTTACGACAATTTTTTCTAAAATTCTTCTCAAACAGCCTAGTAGTGAGAAAAATGAGCAGTAATTCAAATTCTTTATTATATTTTCAATCTCCGAAACAGAGTTTCTAAGCATATTCAGAGATTTGTAGCCAAAATTAAGGGTGATCATTTAAATTGTAGCGTGGAAATAGTTCATGAGAAAGGCATTATTCGAAAGAGGGCTTATTTCTCTGTCACAAACAAACTAATTTTGATCATTTTTCAACGTGAACTTCCCAATAGCAGTTGAACTTTTTGGCAGTTACTCATAAGCGAATAATTGTTTACCTTAACATCTGTGGAAAGTCCCCCTAAAATATTGTTGAATATGTTAATAAAAACTATTTAAGAATACACATTTATTGAAACATAATGAAGACATAAATATAGAATATTTTGATACCAACACAGCAATTAAATTGTTAAATTGAACTAAATACAGTCAAACCTCGTTTATCGGGACGCCCTCGAAATGTAAACACCTCGTTTATCGGGATTCGGAGGGGTCTCCCACTACTACCCCCAGCCTCGAGACGGGTTGCCATGACACCTTGCTGTGTTGTTATTTACGGGTTATGTCAGGTTTGATCGCAAATGATCAAAAAGAATTTTAAATTCCCGCTACTCCCACCACACTCTCTCCTTACCCCACTTCAAGTGCTAATGTATAAGGAGCGGTGGTTGGAAGGGGAACAAGATGTCCCGATAAACGAGGTTGCAAGATCCCGATAAGTGAAGATCACGATAAATGAGTGTCCCGATAAACGAGGTTTGACTGTAAATTGAAGAAATAAATTCAGCAAAAACGTTTTCGTTCTCTCTTTTATATATGCTTTTTGTATTCGGTTGAAAAAGTTTGGATATGTTTATTTATTGTTGACTCAGGATCGTTATTCACCCCAGTCTCCTCTTCTTATTCCGGAGTCCTAAACTTTATCTCGAGGGTATATATCTGATGGCAGATGGCGGTGTGCTCGATACGCACGTAGGTTCTTCCTCCGGTGAATTTGTTCAGAATATTGCTGAAAAAACTCTTTGAAATGCTTAAAAAGTATTATATATTAAACTCAGTGTTCAGTATTACAGATGAAAGTTCGAAATTAGCCAGTGTCTAAAGATAAAGGTCGACTGTACGACAAATATGTCATTTCTGTGTCGGAGCAATTCTGTTTCTGAGCAACTCTGAGTGATCGTGCAAGTGAGGAAAAAGTGCTAACCGCAGTAATATATGAGAAAATGCATATTATGCTTTTTCTCTCATCTTGTAGGTAAAATTTGTGCTTTTTGAGAAAGTGGTGTATTATATAGTTCTCTGTTGTAATTTTGCTGGTTTTGCAAATGATATAAATCCACTCTGCAAATACGATAAGGACGATAGTATCCAATTTGAAAACAATAACTCAACGCTATTATTCTCAAAAGCTGATAACAGCGGGGTATATATATATATATATATAGGCCATAGGTGTATTTTACCGCGGTTCTACTGGGGGCCATTGAC
>CAKNXH010057505.1:45706-88373 GCA_932178445.1 Andricus quercusramuli | reverse complement strand
TTTTCAATTATATATATATATATATATATATATATATATATATATAGACATAGTCAGCTCTCACAAACGAACAATACATTTACAAAATGGACAACAACAAGAAGAACACTTTAAATCCTCCTATACTTTGTAGTAGAGGTCACTGCAAGAAATTCATCCACAATAATGAAGTCAAATGTACAGGCTGTGGTTTATTTTACCATCAGGAATGTGCGGAAAAATTAAAAAAACTAGCTGATGGAAGAATTTCTAGATGCTGCGGATCCCGATCTGGCTCCCCAGAATGCGAAAATAGAGAACTTAATTCGACTCAAAGAAATGATCAGCCTGTAAATAACATACCCGGACCACAGGAAAAACCTAACAATTCAAATGGCCACAAAGAACTGATGGAATTTATGAAAAAAACGCTTGAAGAACATAGATCACTAATGAAAGAAGATTTCAATGATTTAAAAGGCACAGTAGAAGAACTGACTAATAAGATGGATACAATCACCTCGCAAATCAATCAAGTCGACTAGATAATATCTTACTTGGAATTAAAAATGGATGAAAATACTGCAAAAATTCATAACCTGGAAGGAATTGTTGATAAAGTATCTCCCCAGGTACCACTGAGTGTATGTAAATGTGTGGAAGAGCTCACTGAGAGGAACAAACGGAGAAAAAATGTTATGATTTTTGGTTTGCAGGAAAAAGTCACAAACACAGCTGGAAGCTCTGCCACTGAAGATCTAAGTGACTATAGTTTAGTTACTAACATCTGCTTGCAAATAAATAAGACTCTTAACGTGGCAGGTGCCTATATAAAAAGAGTTGGTAAAATGTCACAGAATCTAGCTGCCCCGAGACCAGTAAAAATCATATTTCCATCCGAAGAAGCTCCGAAAAAACTCCTAAAAGCATTTTCTCAAATACGAAAGGATCCGAAAAAATTGGAGAATATCCACAATATCAGACTTGCTCCAGATCGAACAGTAATGCAGAAGGAGGAGATGGCGGCGCTGATGACTTCTCTAAACTCCAGGATGAATGCAGGAGAAGCAAACCTCAGGATTGGTTACAGAAACGGGATCCCCACTATCGTCTCGAAGGCGATAAACATAGAAAGGAGCTCTTAGTACACGTGTACTATCAAAACACAAGAGGATTTAACACGAAAATAAGGGAAGTACAATTGTTCATCGGTAATTACTACGACTGTTATAGGAATGACAGACAGGGCTCGATTGGTGGTGGTGTACTATTAGCTATAAATAACAACTACAAATCATGTCAAATAAACATAGATTCACTCCTAAACGAAGTTCCGGCTGTCAATGCAATCGTTGCAAAGGTATTATGTAACGCTCGAATAATCTATATCATATATGCTGCTAGTATTTGTATTTAAAGTGCTTAGAAATTTCGTAGATTGTTAATACCTTTTGATAAGATTCAACACTTATTTCGAACTCCGGCATTTAATTCCAAACAAAGAGAAGTGTTCTATATGCCAACAACAAATAATAACTTCATAAGAAATTCACCGGTTTTCCGAATGTGCACTATCATGAATGAATTTGTTCTTTATACAGCTGGCAATTCGAATATTGATATATTTACGATCTCTTGCTCAGTATTCAAAACTGAAGCAAAAAAATTTTATAATCTCTTGTAGAGTATAAAGGTGAAAATATTAATTATATTCAACGTATTATGATTGAACTTAATAGGTACATATTAAGGCATTGTATATCTACAATTAAGCTTTATACCCTGTAATTGGCCTCGGCTGTTGGGTATTATTTTCAATAAAATAAAAAAAATAAAATAAAAAATATCTGCGTCGAAGTGAACCTTTTCTCTGAGCTTAGGGAAATTCTTGGGAAGGTGAAATGAAGGTAAAAATGGTTTTTCTTTGTTTTTCAGCATCACGGAGACGGCAACTTAATTGTAGCGAGTATATAATTAGTGACGTACTTCCCGCTTCTTTCCCACACGGAAAAAATTAGTTGTTGAAATTTTGAATGACTGAGTCAACCACTATAGGATAGGGCTAAGCATATGTCATAAATTGAAAGAATCGTCTCAGATACTTTGATTGATACATGTTTAAAAAGTAGAAAGAGTTGTCGAAAGTACAAAGTAATTTTAATGAAAATGTGAAGACCAGAGGAATAAAGTTCTTGAAACACTGATACACTAATGCTTCGAAGCCTTTCAATGGAACTGTTGATGACTCCTAACGAGTTTTTAGAAAACAGTGTAGCCACGTTAAAAAATATATATTTCGCGGTTATATTTACTATATTGTTATTCACATAGACTCACGCTTCAGATATATTTATTTTTACAGATACACACGAATCTATGAAAAATCGAAACAAATTTTGCGGCGGGATTCGAACTACCTAACACCTATGTCTATGACGCATCGAATGAAACTTATCCCTAACCACTAGACCCCACGGCTAACTTAACACATTGAATATTTTGCACAAATCCCTGTGAAGAGCCAAATTTAAATCCGCGCTCATTTGTTCATTGCCAGTGTCCGAGACTCCATTCAGACTTATACATACACCACTTCACCTGAGCGTCACTACGTGTTAACACAAGCATCCAATGTGACTGTACATTGTGAATACATATATAGATACGTAGAAGACAGTCAACGAATTCTTCGACAACTTATGAATCAGTTATTCGTTTCTGTGCTAGAATTATTGTATTTTAAATCTATTGGAATTTGGCGGACTTCTTATGAAAAATTGAATGCTTGTCTAGAAATTTGTCAAAATCTGCTAATTACGAATTCGAAAACTGATGTTCCTAGATTGTGTACCAATCATTCGATAACTCTTTTCACTTTTTCGATGAAGTCTGCGGTTCTTTAATCAAAAGTATACAAGATTCTAGAAAAAAGTGGCCTATCCTAGAATGGTTGACTAGTCAAGTAAGGTTTCGACAACTTATTTTTTCCGTGTAGGATCTCTGATTAAATTGCCAGAACATGTATAACGGATTATTCGATAAAGAAGAATAATAACAGTATGGCAGCTATATTTTATATTATTTTATCTGTGAAAACTGAGAGAATAGGTCACCAAACGTATACTGTAGGTGATTCTAATAGTTCCAATAGACGTAGGAACATTGGCTAAACTTTTAGGGATCAAAATTTAAGTCTATTTGAAGGCTGCCTACAACGTCGAATTTTTTTGTTGGATGAAATATTCTAATCCCTTTTTTTGATCTAGACAGCATTCAACTTTTTAATTCCCGAAGAAGCCAACAGTTAAATGGATCGATTAGGAAACGTGAAATTCTGAGAGACTGTAATTCAAGTTGGAGCCAAGTCATAATCAGATTTCTAAAAATGTCGCTCGATCATAAATTAATTTTTGTCTAATTCAATATTTCTTAAAGAAACGTTCTAGTTTACTTTTGTCTACAAGTAGGCTTCAATGGAAAGGTCATTCAACGTCGATTTGTAGACATTTCCTGATAAATCGATTGACATATTTCCAATACTACATTAGAAAGGAGAAAAGGATCGTTTAAAATTTTCAGTGCCGGACAAATTCATTGAAAATATTTTATGTTTTGAGGCTAAGGTTTTGATAAAGGAATGAATGGTATTTAAACACATGAAAATAATAATGGAGTCAGTTGGTTTAGAATATGCATTTATTTGCTTCACGTACTCCTCTTATACGCAAACAATATACTCAGATGATTTTCTAACAGAAATTTTTCATCAACATTTGACATAAACAGTTATGAAACTTATAAAATTGTAATTATATTATCTTTGTGCGTCATTTAGCAATCTCTTTAGGAAGCATGCAATATATACGAATATAAACTTACACAATCAATGCGGAAAGTTTCCATTAGTGAACTAAAAGTACATTAAACTTTGAGAGAAATCCAAATTTACGCACCCTAGATTGAAGCCGTCGTGAATTTCCTGAGTTAGCATGACAGAACTTCGTACGTCCATGTATGAATATGACACAATGTGATTTATTTAGTTTTACTCGGTTTCACTACGTTTTTCGGCCCTTTGTTGCGTGTCAAATAAAGGTCAAAGCAAGATGTCGACTCTTATAATTATAATCAGTGAAATTATATAATAGTCCCTATTAGGGCATTCCAAAAAAAGCCAATGTTCTTTTTTTTATCACGTACTCCCTAAGCTTGTTCTGTTTGGTGACAACAGAAATGTGTATTTTTTTATTACAAAAAAAAAGTTTGACCCACTTTCCTATGGTTCTGAGCAGTACAAAAAATATTTAAACTATTAATAAACGTGAATTTTGGTAAAAAAAAGTGTTCAGTAGCAAATATATGTGTATGTGATAGCCACTTAGTGTAATTAGACATTTCGTGAAATATCTGGAGATTTTATGAACTGCTAGCGGATTGCTTAATAATTAATCGACAGTTCGATTAACTGTCTGAAATTCTTAGCCGTACCATGAACTGCGCAAGCACCTTTATATAATTTTAATAATTCATCATTTTACCTAGGTTTAGATTATTTCTATAATATTAATTGAGTTTAAATCAAGGGAGCGTAATAAAGTTCGATAAATGGAATTTAAGAAATCATAATTACAGTCTCAAAGTAGGTTTACTCATACTATAGAACAATAGTTCACTGATTATGGACGAAGATTTAAACAAAATATTTGATAACACATTTCAGTGTAAATAATACTTCTCACTCAGAGATTGGACAAAGAAAATTTTTGCTTCATTCAATTTAGCCAAGAAAGAAAATCCTTGTACATTTTCAGTTTTTTTAATGAGAGAAGATTCTTCGTGAGCAACGGGGACGAGCTACTTCACTATATTGATCACTAATTTTTCTATCACGCATTAAATGTGCTTGGATACATTTTATTTGCATTAGTCATACGTAATGAAATTTTTATTTACTTAAAATGTGAATAAGACATATATAAGTAGTCTTATTTCCCTGGCTCTGAAACATGCAATTTAAATTCATTCATGTTTAAAGTGCGAAAGACAATTTATTTTAACCAAAAGTATTTAGTGATTAAAATTTTTTTTTGGGATTAAACTAGAACATCCTTGCGCGTAAAGCCGTTAGAACTTTTCAGAACTTTTCATAATAATTTTGAGAAGGATGTTTTTATGAAAGTTAAAGTTTTGTATTGTCAACGATAGTTTCTCAAAATTTTCACAAAATCCCTGAAATCCCTAAAACAGAGTTAATTATTTGAAAAATAATCAAAACCTGGGGCTAAGTGATGAACACTTCGGATTACATTTATTCAACTTTAGCAGGTTATGTGCTTGACAGCACTTTATGTTAGTCATTTCATGAAATAGAAGTATCCGTTTCCAAATATTACTAGACAGAATCGGAAATTTCAGAAACGACAACTACAAAAAGTTGAGTTACATGTTTCAGAAAATTCAGTTAACAATTAAGGAATTTTCAGATACAGTAACTTAAAATTTCAAGGAATTAAAACATTCTTTCAGTTCATTACTTTTTAAATAAAATATGCAATCTATATTTTTCCAGACAATATGAATAATAGAAAAACAATATGAGTAACATTCATATGAATGAATTTCTATGTATCCATGTTACAATAAGTCTAACAGAAAAACTAGTAAGTGACACTCGCCACAGAGACCATTTTTCGAGATACGGCTAAACTTGGTTCATATTGTCTAACTATATATTTATATGTTTAGAACAAATATAGTCTACATATATATCTTAAAATCGACGAACCGAACTTTTTGCACTAATTTTTCGTTTTTTACAGATTAAGCCGCACACCGTACAAAATACGGCGAGCACACAGCCAAAAAGCCTTCGAAACGAGATGCGTCTCTATATTAGGTGAACTCGTCCATCAAATACAAGGTCACCGACGTTTTGAAAATTTTCGCAGAAAGTCATTTCAAAATCCATAGACTGTTTATTTAGATACAAATTATTCAAAAACACTTTAACACATATTTCTCATCAAATACTCGCACACACGAAAAACCACGCTAAACAGACAGCTTTGCCCTTCGAAAAGCGACGAGAGCACAGTAGCAATACTGCGCACTCCTTTCAGTCACGATAACAGATATTTCTGTTACCATTCAGAAATTTTAGAAAATTATTTGTTATTTTCAGATACCCTTTCTAAGTGTTAATGAAAATTCAGAAAATTCACTATAAAAGTTACTGAATTTCGATTGCAGCCGGAATTTTCAGAGCATTTTTGACAGTGTATTTGAAATCCTCCCAAATTATTTCGATGTATTTGAAATCCTTTTGAAGTAATAAAAGATGTAAAGAATAGCGTGTAAAATCCTCAAGATAGAAAATATGATATTTTAACACCTATAATGGGTAGTTTTTGACGCTAACCGGATAACACCATAGTCTAGAAATTACTTCAAAATCAGATAATGAAGCTGAAGCAAAATGTCATCAGTGGCATCTACCTCACGACGCAAGGAACAAGTTCTTTCGAGAAAAAGAACATTATTAAAAATATTTCTATCAGTAATACGTACTCTAATTATCATGTCATATGCACATAAACCGTCCTGGTTAATGCTTTGTTTATTTTTATTGACATAACTTCCTAATCTTTTATTCAATGTTTAACTTTTGTAGCTTAGAAGTATTCACATTTATTGCTAAGATTCAACTGATCCACTTGCGAATTTCTATTTTTTTTAAACACATGAGGAGAAATACACACATTACTCTCTAATTGTTCGACGTATAACTTCAGCCAAAAGTTATGGTGACAATATCCAACTTCAAGTCAAGAAATAATTCAAATCATCCAAAAGGTAATAAGTTCTGTCCAAAACCCACGATGGAAAAAATTTTATACACCTGGTTTTCATAAAGCCTGGTATTTCTAATTTTATATCCTGCAAAAAAACTAATAATATTACTTCGACTATAAATTCCAAGGCCAAAACTCTTTCATTTCGTGAAGTTACTTTAATATCATTAAGAAATGAACCCAACACTCTGCAAAAGAAAAGAGCATTATTTTGAGGTCTTTGTTGAATTCAGAACATAATTTTTAGTTTCAATACAGTTAAGGCTCCGAATTTGGAAAACATTTAAATTTCTGTTGGTTCAGATGAAATAATTTTCGAAATCGACATAGAACCTTTCCATCTGTATGTCACGAATTAAAACCCAAAACAGTTATCGGTCTGAAATTACAGGACATCCATAAGAAATTATGCACCAAAAAATATTGTTTGTAAAGTTTGTTATGGAAAATAATATGCAACATTTCTACACGCAAACACGCCTTATTAAAAAGAAGTATTGATAAGACATTTATCCAATACTTTCTTCGCGAATAAGTATTGAAAATCCAATACCTAATCGCGCAAAATGTACTGGATCCAATAGTTATCAATACTTTTTCCCTCAAGGGAAAGGTAGAGTTTTGAAGCGATATCTTGTTTCTAAAGAAGTTATATGACAAACAAAAAACAATAAACTAAACCAAATGTTAATAATCTAGTTATAACTATTTCAACCTTGTTAACTACATTAATTGTGCATTTTTGAACGTTTTTGAAGTTTTTGAATTTTATTGTGACGAGATATAAATTTTGGTAATCTTATCATGCGTATTTTTATTTGTCATGTGTCGCTGTATTGCAGTGATTGGTTCAGCAAGTCAACATGTAACAATCTACTTCTATTTTATTATTTTAAAATATACATTCCAGAAATGATTGCAAAATGTTTTCAAAAATTTTATTTAATTCTAGAACTAGATTCGAAATTTGAAGTTGAATCGCAAAATAAAAGGAATAAACTGAAACTGTAACATGCAAATAATTTGAATTTTGTAATGAAACACAAAAAATAAATTCACGAATAAAAGTGAGCATGAATTTATCAAAAGTCAGTAAATGCTACAATTAAATTATCAGTCACAATTAGATTCAAGTTTTCAATTATAACGGCAGAGATCTGGCTTCGATTGCGACTAGAATATAATTTGAAACTAAACAAGATTCAATAACATATCAATCAAAATATTACACATACTTTCATGACACAGTATACATTTTTACAGATTAAATATTAAAAATTCAATTGAAAACACATTAAAATATTACAAACAGAGCACAATATAGTATAATATCCTAAAAATTAACGGATATTATAATTTGATGAGTTTAAAAACATCGTATCATGACACATTGAAATACAAGATATTATAATATCCTAACAATTGGCGGATATTATAAATGAACGAGTTCAAGAAAAATTGCAACCATGACACATTGACATAATATGAAGAGAGTACAAGATTTTATAATATCCTAAAAATTGGCGGATATTATCAACTGACAAGTTTAAGAAAAATGATATTGTGACACATTGAAATGTTATACAGAAAGTACAAGATACCATGATAAATAATTTCGATGATATACCTTGATCAAGCGCACGCATCATTTGTTGAAGATGGAGAGGATTTGGAATCGCCAATGTGAGCCGTATACAATTTCCAAAAAATAAACGGAGATGACATTTTTGTAGACTTTGAAGTCCAAAATCCTTTTTTTCTAATTATCCGAAGGGAGAATTGGTGTTCGCTTGAGCCCAGAAATAATTAATTATTACCTTCCAGCATTGAAATTGATAATAACGCTGCTGTAAGACAAATTTGCACATTTAGTTTCTCCAAACAACAGTCACACTAAATTTGTCAACTCTTTCTGAAGATTCATAACTGGCGATCTATCACAACACGATTTTGTTATAATTATCGAAACAGAACTCGCCAAAAGGCGTTATCGAAATACATCTCAATTAAAAAGAGCGGTGATAACGACACTCGTCAATTCATTATAAGCTTCTCGTCGCGTGAAACCCTCGCATTTTATTTCTGGGCCCGCGCAATTCTCCTCTACACATCACTTGACCACCTAAATTAAATTATTATAGGTAGATTGCGCATCAGCTGATCATCACCCGAGAATTTTCATATTGGAGCAAGGCGGGAATCGCCGCAATAGGTCTTCTGCCAAAAATTTAGGCCACATCTATATTTGCGATTGAGCGCGAAAATTCAAATGAAAATTACCTCGCATTTTGAAATAAATTATCGAGTTGCAATTAAAAGTTCATTTTTTGAATGGCTTTTATTGGGAAATAGGTTAAAATTCCAGAATTAATTTATTTGGCTTAGAGATTATTATATTGTATTTTTAATTATATTGAATAGGGATAATCCTCATAAAATGTGTATTTATTGTTGATTTTGATTTTCAGCTGATTATCTGTGGCAAAGTCATATGTGCAAAGGAGGCGCATTGTCCGTTTGTCATCGGAGCATGATATATATGTGACGTGCGCCGAAGAAAGGGGGCTTACTCTGAGAAAATCGAAATCGAGGTTTTTACACCTTTCGATAGTTTTTGAGTTGCTCTTTTCAATGAAACCATAACAAAAAAATTCCGAGCGTTATTATTGCTAATAATTGAGTTGATAGGTACCCGAGAAATCATGCTTTCGCTCGAGAGCTCGAGATCCCGTGAAACACCTCCCACCACTCACCACTACATCTCCGCGTCTCATCTGTACCCCGTCCGTGAGCAGCGCCGCTATATGCGTGAGAATGTAGTGGCAAGCGGAGAGGGAAGATTTCGTGGTCTTCCCTCTCTCCTAAAAGTCGCGTCTATCGCGTCGACTTCGACCCAGGCTGGGTCAACTACGTGGGGGAAAAATGGTGCCGTTTTTAGCGCTATCTGTGTCGGGCGGCGAAACTAAGTCAGCGTCCATGTGTTTGTGCACATGTACATGCATATATTGCTCTTGTGTGCGTCAGTATTTTACTATTTTAAGTAAAAAGGAGATAATAAATGCAAAATGAAGCGAATGAATAACAGGAAATGATGAATGATAGTTCATTTTAATTTCAATCCTTATTTAAGATTTTTCACTTGCTTTAATTTGCATTCATTTGAAATAAATGCATGACACTACATGTTGCATGAAACAGCAACACTGTTTTCAACTGTTTTGAATAACTGTCAAACACTTTTGCAATATGGCCGCAATGTATGCGGCATTACCTCCCTCTGCACTCAGCACCCCGATTTCAGAAATGCGCGAACGCCATCTGTGTCGGGCAGTGAACTATTTCTGTACCCCCTTCTGCCTCTCGGACCGCGCGCCCTAGTTCGTTACGTTGCCGTTTTTGCCTATAGGAGTTGACCCAGCCTGCTTCGACCGCTCGTCCTGAAAAATCTCGCTTTCCAGAGTAAGCCTCCTTTCTTCGGCGCACGTCACATATTATTTTCACAGACTAAGACAGCACAGAAGGTGAATCTTTGCGATTTGGATACCAACAAAGTGCACTATTCGTGTATATATATATATATATATATATAATTTAAAAAAATAGTTAAACAATCACCGCAGGGTCCCACTAAGAGCAACCGCCATCTGAAAAATGTCAATAGCCCCCAGTAGAACCGCGGTGAATCACACCAATGGCCACGTCCCACAACCGTGAGATGGGTGGTCACAGGCACGACGAAATCACAACGACAGGCCGGCACAACCCTCGTGTGTCTTAAGGACACGAAGCGACCCAAGGATGAAAGCGTTCTGCCTCCATTTCGCTAGTGCTTTGGCATACTTTTGGCATGCGGGTATGGCTTTAAGGTTACGAACCAGTCATTGTTTCGCACCTCCGAGAGCACCAATCACAAGGACAATTACTCGCACCGAATACTTTGGGTACAGTCGTTGCAGCTCTCTCCTAAGGTCTTGATACCTCTCCTCCTTTTCTTTTTCCTTTGCAGTGATGTTGTATTCGGACGAAGCCGAGAATTCGATTACAAATATAGTTCGTTTCTCGAAGTCTTGGAGAACAATGTCAGGTCTCGATTGAGCAACGGGGACCAACACACCAACACCGTGAGAGCGACAAAGATGGTTATAAAGTACTCTTAGGGCCGCATTATGTCTATAGATATACGTTGTTCCTACGTGGGTCGGACACCCCGATAGTATGTGTTCTAGGTACTCAGCGTGTGCATGACACACTCTGCACCTATCACTGGGAACTTCTTGATATGAAATGCGGGCACGGTATGCTAAGGTGGAAATGACACCGTCCTGGCATGCAAAAATAAAACCCCCTGTACCTGAATTGAGCCCTGATGATTTGAGGAAAGCGAAAGTTTGCTCCTTTGACAAGGTCTGCTTTTCTACATTTCTGTAAAAGTTTCCGTGCATATGCTCGTCGAGTAACTCTTGGTGAAATTTTCCAACCTCTGCTTTCTTTACTTGGGCTTTTAGACGTAAATCATCTAGATGGAGTAATGCACTCTCCTCACTTCTTATGTTAAAATTCAGGCCAAGGGTCACGGCCGCTTGCTCCGCGGCTTTGTAAAGGAATGCTCCTTCGTCAATCATCTCGTGCTTCCTGACTATTTTTAGGAGCGGATCTCTGCCATTAGCAACGATGTAAGCTGTACTTAGAACAATTCGGTTATGAAGACACAGGAGATTCAGAAGTTCGCCTCCGCATGGACGGCGCGAAATGTTTAATCGCGGAACTGACGAACTGATATGCAAGCTTTTATGCATATACATGATCTTACGTGTGGTGACAGATTGGGCAGATTGGATGACCAAATTTGTCGAAGAAGATGCATGTATCTGCTTCGTAGGGACTCTTCCACTGAGTTTACGTCCTGAATGCGGCTTTGAGGCACGCCCAGGTATGGATAGGTCTCTCCGGTGTAGTTCTTGATGTTATTTTTAACAGATTGAAGTTTGCTTTTACCACAGGCATAGATATTCAAGTCATCCATATAAAATACATTAGTGACTTTATTCTCGCACTGATTAATGTCGCCACAGAGGTATCCAGGAGAATTTTGTAGTGCGAGAGATAGAGGCAGCAGTGTGATGCAAAAAAGCAAAGGCCTCATGGTATCACCTTGAAAGACGCCCCTCTGGAAGGTGATGTTTGTTATCAGACGATAATTTCTAGATGAGATAGTAATTCTAGTTCTCCAACGAGGCATCAATCTCTCCATGCATCTCACTATGTGTGGATGTACCATCAAGCTTTCCAACAGACAGATGATGAGTCTATGAGAGGTTGAATCGAAAGCTTTCCGGTAGTCAATCCAGGCCATTGACAGGACGCGCTGATGGGCTGCAGCGTCTTTACAGGCACACCTTCAGTTAGCAGGTTTTCTCGATAGCCTGCTACACCTTTTTTCGAGCTACGGTGTTCGTACATCTCTTGCCATACAGGTTCAATTCGTCGAACAATCCTCTTGTTTAGGACAGCTGTAAAGATCTTATACAGTGTGTTCAAACAAGTTTTTGGCCTCAGTTCTCTGGGTTGTACAAATTGCCTTTTTTCGGCAGGAGTATAGTGCGTCCTAACACCAGCCACTGCCGAATGGGCGTCTCTAGTTTCAAATATGAGGTGAATATGCGGGCAGAATGTTGGTGTCTAAAAGTAAACTTCTTCCACCAACAGTTCTTGATACAATCTGGTCCAGCAGCGGAAAACTTCTTCGTGCCTCTAGGTGCTTTTTTCACCTCTTCGGCAGTGACTAATGGACATTCCCCCTCAGATTTTATAAGGTCGCGAAACTCCTTGAAGCGGATGATATTGTCAGTATCTTCTTTCAACTCTAGTGTTTTCGGGATCTTGTACACCTCTCTCCAAAAAGTCTCTACCTCCTTGGCCTTGGGTGGATTTTTTACAAAAACAGGGGGATCACTGAAGAGGCAGGATGGGTCAGCGAGAAACTGTTGATTCTCCCTCATCCATCTCTCCCTCTTCTGTATTCTCCTCCGTGCGTCAGCTAACAGCCGTATTTTGTCAACAGTTTGCTGCTTGATTGTCAGCAGCTTTGACTTGTTCAGTGTGTGATTCAAGGTCCTTAGTTCTTGGGCGAACTTTCGAACCCTTTTCGTGAACGGTCTACCAGATTTTATGTAGTCAATCAAACATTGAACACGGGACGCATTCTGTCTTGCCCATCCAATTTTCTTGTTCAGTTGTGCAAGCGTCTTCTTGTCTTTTGATCCATCGTCAGTTTCAGCCTTTGATTTGAATAAGCCAAAGCTCTCGCAGCACCAGAAACTGAGCAATTGATGGTCCAGAGGTCGGACACTTGCGAGATATCTCCGCGAAGGGAGGCATCCATTTCAGCCAGATCTTGAGGCTTAAGAGGAACTTGCATGTTGATGTTCCTCCTTGTACTGAAATTGCGATCATCTTCCAGATGGTGCCTGCTTTCTGTGGTTGGTCTTAGTGTCGCTTCATCTTCGGCTGCAGCTTGATCAAGCAGCGGTTGAGGAAGCGCTCTGCGTACATATTCATTTTTCCGGATGTAGTCGGCTTGATTTCGCAAAGACTGATCCGAAACGTGCTGAAGCTGCGGGTGTTTGTGGCACCACAGATTGTGCATACGCGCCATAAAGCTTCCGTGAACAGGGATAATGCTGGCATCGTAGCAATCTAGCACGTCATTCTTGAGTTGATCCGTCCACTCAATGTGGGTGTTTCGCTGGTTAGTCGTCGTGTTTGCATCTAAATTATTTTGAGCACCCCGAACTCTAGGATGATCGGCATTGTTTGCCGACCCACTGTCGGGCGCTCTGCGCGTTCGATCGTTTTGAACCGCATCTACAACATTTTGGTGTCTTGGTGGTTTCATGGTTGTTCCCACGAGCAGATAGTGGAAGGGTTCGTCCATCCTTGTAGAGCCCCGCGTGCAAGGATAAGGCTGATACTCTGAGAGGTCGCCCGGTATCCCAGGATCACCGTTAAAGACACCTTACCCAGGTGCCATTCAGCTTTCGGCACGGTTCTTACGCCTTTGCTTATGGGTTATTCCCTCGGGACCATCCCTGGATAATTGTCGGCAACTGCTCATTATTATTAAGCATCAAGTGGGATACTACATTGAAAGGGGAATTGGTGCGTCTCTTCTATGAAATTGCGAAGTTTGAAACCATAAGTGAAGAATAATACAAATTAAGTCCAAGTTTGCTGCGAAGTATCCTCATATAAAGAAAGTTGCACTGAGAAGTCTTATCGCTAAGGTGCAGGACATCTGGAATAATCTACACATCTCAGAAGGCCGAGCAATGAAGATCAAACACCAGGTTGATCTGGCGTGAACAAACTAAGACAATGAAGATCAGGTAGTGGAAACCGCGTCAGATGATCAAGCAGCGGCAATTGATCTTTTTTCCTTGACCTGATGATGATCTAGTACCACCAAATCATCCAAAGGCAGATGGCCTAATACAACCAGAAGCAGGAGCAGAAGTTCAGCAAATGAGAAGTAGGTTAAAATGTACATACCATATGAACAGGAATATTATGTGCCCGCACTTTTTGGCAGACAAAACTGGGCATAGTGTGAGGAGAGAAAGTCATTGACTTTTCTTACTTAAGTTCCCAGAGCTAGCCACAAGATTGAATGAGCAGAATCTAACAGAACAAAAACGCTCAATATCTTTTAGCAGATTGCTTTCGGCTGTTAAAATAGCTGCTATGGTAATGGAAGTGACACAGCAGCTTCTTATTTATGAACTCCCCTTGGAAGATGTGGACAATGAAGCTGTGATAGAAGCTGAAAGCATGGGTGCTAGGGACAATGTACATCAAGTACTGTATCTACTAGAACCACATCTGAACATTGAAGCTTTTGCAGGAATTGCAATTGAATCCTGTGCCACCATTGGTTACTTCGCGTTCGAAGTGACAAGATTTTGCTCATGCTAAGGTTTCTTCCTCAAATTCCGCAAGCATGTGGTTGAACATAGTGTTAACCACACCCATAATCAAATGCAGTTCAGGGGGTGGAATGATATTAAAAATAAGTGTATCAGACCTGCCTTTGAAAACTGGTGCATGTACGCAGTTCATGCAATTCCTAGCCGATTTTTTGTCTCCTCCTGCATCACGCCAATTAAAGTAATTCTCTAATATGTTTCCAATGGTTCGAAAATCAGCACGTTCGCTAAGATGATTTTTTCTCCAACACACCACGTGCAAGGAAAAGAGCTACTATGACACATTATGCCAGTCATGATATTTGCAAGCTTCAAAACAGTTGCAATGGTACCTTCAAACTTGTTTATTTTAATTGCAGAACTTTACAGTGACACATTTTTGTAGTTTTCTTGAGAAGACTATGCTGGACCAAGAATGAAAAGCCTCTTCACCCCAGAATCTCGGAATCGTTTAGAGGCGACACCTTCTTTTTATTTTTGGCGGAGACAGTCAAAATCCAAGTAAGCTTCAGTTGATTGTACTGACAAGCAAAGCTTTAGGAAATCTCCACCACCATTGATGCCAAATTTCAAGTGCACTTGAGAAACTTGACGCTTTTCTTTGACGTACTCAATGAAGCCGTCTAAATTATTGCAATAAACAATTTTTTGTTTAGCATCTGAGGCATTGTTGGTCTTAAGAATTTTGAAATCGAACAACTTCACTTCAAAAAAATTGTCTAAGCAGCGAATGCCAACAGAAAGTTCTTTTCTTAAATTAGGTGAAATTGCTTTTCTAAATGATTGATTTTTTCAATCCACTTTTTCATTTTGAGGGATGACAGAGATTCGCAGAGGCTTGCCAGCACGCTGTGGAAGAGCCATGCAACTTTTCGTACTGTTACCGGCTTTTTCTTTCCAAACAGAGGGTATAGTTTGATCTCTCTGTTTTAGAATTGATTGTTGCACCATCGAGTTCAGGTTTTCAAAGCGAGTGGAAGTAGTGCACTTATAAAATCTCCCTTGTGCGATTAATGTGAAGCAGCGGCTGCGCATTTCTCCAGGCTTCGATTTTTTGCAACGTCCATTATCGACTACACGGTTATCTGCAAGGAATATTTTTATTTTTTTCCGGTCCACTTTATCATTTATTATTAATACATTTAAGAGATATATTTTTATGCCGTTGATTGGTTTCAAAATGTTAGCACTAGTATTCCTTCGAAGAGTGGACACGATCCCTTCTGTGCAAATTTTGAATTATGGCTCTAGTATAATGTGACAAATTTTGCATTCACATGGTAGGAGACTTGTCGATCTGGTACCCAATTTTATCGCATAAAACTGTGATTAATCCGGAAGATGTTCAAAGTTGTTACTTACTTAAGTCTTCAGAGAACCAGCTTTCTTTAACCAGTATACATTTCTTAAACATACACTAAAAACAGCATTTGGCAATCGTTCGTCAGAAGCACGTTATTCGAAGATGATTTTTATCATATTTTCAACCTTTCCTTTTGGAAATATCTTCGCAAATTTATTATTGTTGCATCGATTTTTCTTTTTTAAACAAAATAAGTAGACTTTCTCACGATTTTAATCATGCGTTCCTTTTCTTTTTTTGCTAGATTTATATTCATTTCGAAATTCAACCCCACTTTTAATGACAGATTTTAATTAGAACAACAATAACAATTGAACATCGCATAAAAACGAAATATCGCTGTTATCAACTAAAGACAATGAATAGATGTCATTGGGGCAGTTTTTATTTAAATTGTAGCAGTTCAATGATTTATAAACACGAAATCATAAGAAAATCGTTAATATTGTTCCTTAAAATAGATCAAAATCACTTTGAAAGTAATTTTTCAAGAATAAGTATCCTTTACAGATCCCCTCGAATTGCAAAATATATCATTTATATTATTCTTGAAATGTGAATGCAAATTATCACATTCTATACAAAAAATTTCGTTTTGCATTACAATAAAATACAACCTCTTTCCAAATGTGCACCGCGATTTTTTCGGTTTTGGTCTTAAAATGTTCGTAGGATGTCAGACAACTATAACCAATAGGAAAATCTTATATGCACAGACCTTTAAATTAAAGTTGGCTCAGACGTACCGTACACAGCTTTAGACGTTTTAACGGGTTTGAAAGGGACAACTGACTGGGAATCTCCTAGTCAGGACATGGTGCACATCTTGTAGTACAAGTATCTGACGAGTGTGCATCCTGCATTGGCAAGTTATTTTCAGAAGATCATCGAACACCCAGACCCGATTCCAAGATTTAAGCTCAAAGGTACTACGTACTTGTTGCCTAAAAAATCAGAAACTCAAAATCCATCTAAATTCAAACCGATAGCCTGTCTTCCTACAATTTATGAATGTCTTACAGCCATCATTGCAGATAATGTATACCCTCACTGCGACGAGAATGACATCCTGACTGTAAAAAAAGGATGTTATAAAAACTCACGGCGTAGTAAAGATCTAGTCACCATAGACGCTGTTGCCATTACAATGTAATTCTGTTTAGTGTTGAACCCATTAAGCAAAACACTAAATAGCATGTCTTGTGGATTCCAAATACATGATAATGAGGATGGTCATCATGTGACCTATATTCTATACAGGGATGAATGGGAGCTCTACGCTAGTCCGAACCAGAAACTGCAGCAAGTGATCGATGTTAAAAAGAAGTTTTCCCATCATATCCACATGGAGTTCGGACTAGATGAATGCAGAACAGTGCATTTAGCTAGAGGAAAATTAGGGACCGCAAAGCTAGAGAACGATTTCGGGGATTACATCAAGGCAATGACTAAGAGCGAGTCATATAAATACCAGGATATCCTCAAATCTAAGGGTATTCAGCCATATGATCGTTAAAAAAAGCCTAACGACTGCATTTGCTACAAGACTGAGATTGATTCTGAAGAGTTCTCTCAACTCGGCAAACAAGACCATGGCAATCAACACCTTCGCCATCCCTGTCATAACCTACTCCTTCGGGTTCATCAAATAGTTGAACACCGATCTTAAACGATCAAAAGAAACCATCCTCCTAGAAGTAACAAAGCACCGAATGCACCACAGTAATTCGGCGATTCAAAGGGTAGTTTACCATGACATAGAGGGGGTAGAGGCTTTGTAGATGTCAGAAAACTGTGTGAGTCACAAGTTATAGAATTTCAAGACTATTTTAATAGCAAGCGAGATTTTCCGCTTTACAACACCATCTGTAAAGCAGATCTTGACTACACGCCCTTGAATTTGTCAATATTGTATTACATCAAGACGTGGTTGACAGGTGCGGATTATGTCGACAGACCAACAAATCCATCAAGCACATTATTGATGGTTGTTGCGTAATGGCCCAAAGAGAATATACGCACAGACATAATGATGGGGCGGGCATTATACATCAATAAATTGCCCTAAACCTAGGACTCTTAACAGAATGGATGCCTTCCTATAGATTCATTCCAATGCCCGTTTTAGAAAACGAAGATTACATCCTATATTGGGATGTTACTACCCAGACGAATAATTAAATCCGAGATAAGCGACCCGACATCGTGATGCGAGAAAAAGAAAGTGGAAGAGTCAAAATCATCGACATTGCTTGTACACCTAACCGAAATTTGCAGGCAAACTATACAAAGAAGATCCATAAGCACAGCGTGCTCAGACCTGAAGTAAAGACAATATAGAAGAATGTGAAACATGCATCTGTTTATCCTATTGTGCTTTCGGCTACAGGCAATGTGCACGCAAGATGCCCTGAACATCTTGAACATTTAGGAGTCAGTGGGGTAATGGCAGTAGGTTATAAGGCGGTTTCATTAAACACCTGTCGCATTGTGACAAATTTTCTAGACCATCAGGAAACAAATGACTAAAAACCTATCGAGTGGTAGATGTTCGCTCTAAGAAAGCATCCAGAGGCGACTGTTGTCGCCTCCAGCTTTCTCAGTCGCTGTATATGAATAACAGCGGTAAAATACAATTTCCAAACTACACCATGCTTCCAATTTTTTACCAAGAACATAATGAAAGAAGATTTCATACATCGTAATAAATTAACTTCTAACATCCTTATACATCAGTCACTTGACTTAGTCCGTGACTATGATGAAAAACCGGGTTCACCCGAGAACAAGATTTAAAAAAAAACATAATAATAAGGCGTAGAGTTATGGCGGCCAAGACTTCAGGTTTTCCCAGTCAACCTTGCCGTGCTAGGCCAACACGCAACATCTCCATCGTGCAGGCAGAACAACAGCTGAAAGTAGCAAGCAGAAGGTCATCAGCTGCATTTGTAGAGGATTCTTCCGTTTTGATCCCCCAGGCGACCTTTCCACGGGGATCGTCACAAAACGTTCTTTCTGTCCGTGGGTCAATCGGGGTTTCCTTGGGGCGTCTCTAATCTTCAGAGCCTGTCCAGGTTTCTGGAATAAATCTGAGACCTCAGTTTGAGTTTTCTTGTGCCCCGTGTGTGTTTCCGAATGCGTCGCTGAGATTCTGAAATCAGAGGTTACCGGGCAGAAACTTCATGGAGCTACCTCAGCTGGGTGTTCAATTCTGGGTATCACGGGACCCGACTCTACTGAATGCTCCAGTACGGCTTTTTTGACGGCCTTTCGAGCATCCTTCAGTAGAGCGAGTTTGCACTCTTCTTCTTGGATTCGCTGCTCCTTCTGTTTGGCTCGCTGTCCAGCATTCAGATGCTTTAACGGCATTTACCAGAAAAAGAAGAAAAGAATCCCGAGTATAGTATTGAGAATAAACCGCGAGGCCCTGACTACCGGTCCGAACCATTTCTAGCTTGCAGGGTTGTTGGAATTCCGTGCGACCTTATACTGTCAGCCGCAACTTCGGCCAGCAGTTCCCAGTCATGTCCAACTTCCGGTCCCCGGCTAGGTTTGTGGTCGCTAGCACACAGTGAGCTCTCCCAGGGCCTTCTATGCAATTTTCTAACTCACGAAGAGGGATAAGACCTAATACCAGCGTTAACAGCCAACTTTTACCTTGGAAAGGGAGAGAGTTTATTGGAGAGAGAGTTTATTGGTTCCATCCGGACACCAATCCGTGGGAAGGCAGTCGCGTGAACAAACTCAATTGATGCTGATTTACAGAGCGTTTGGTGCTACTGAGGTACTACCAGCGCGGACGCGGGAGAAGCACCGACTGTCTGACTGTACTGTGAAGGCTTTGCTCTGCGCGCGGAGACCGTCAGTAGTAGTGGTCAGTGCGGGGTTATTATTTAATTAATATAAATTTAAATGTTATTTAAATGTTAGTGGGCTGCATTTCTACGAAATTTGCAATTTTTTCGGCTTTAAATTACAGAAAAAAGATGACTGAATTCTACATAACACCTATACATTTTTTCAATCGGTTAAAAACTTTCAATATCTTACCTACCTTACTTTATTCTTTTCTCTATTTTTTAAAGAAATTTTGTATATCAGTGAGAATTCGGATATTCGCGACCTGAACCTCTCAGTGGTAAGTGCAGCTTAACTCTAGCGCGCAACCACAAATGTCACAGACGTCTACACCGCATCTGCGAGTGCAACTTCACTCCAGTGGGCAACCACAAATGCTACTGAAGTCTAGTGCGTATCCATGAATATGATATAATACTATTTCCCAGCATTGAATGCCATACAAATTTATCGCGCAGCAATAACTAACACATAACTAATGCGCATCCACATATGCAACAGAAATCTACTTTGCATCGGTGAGTACGACATAACACTACAGCGCAACCATAAATGCATAATAATTATACTGACCAGCCAGAAGTGCAACATCACTCTAGTGCGCAGCCACAACTGCCACGAAAGTCCACTGTGCACCTAGAAGTTTAGTGCGCAATCTTCAATATCACAGGTGTCTACTGCATAGGTAGAAGTGCAGCATAACGCTAGTTTGCAGCCATAAATGCAACATAAATCTACTGCACATCGAGAAGTTCTAAATAACTCTGATGCGGAACCTTGAATACAATATACTGCGCAATATACTACAATATACTGGCTACTGCGCAGCCAGAAATGCGACATGCCTTAAGTGCACAAGACCTAGACAGAAGTTTTCGGATAGGATCGCTGATGCAAACTGCTAGAGCGATCCCGAAAAACGATGGAAACATAGATTTTACATTTTGGTAATACTATAGAATCGTGGATTTTCTTAATTTAATGAATTCCTTCTCAGATTTGACTCTCGTTTGTTTATTTTATCACTGAAAAGAATAATTAGTTGTGCGAAATAAGAAAATTCATTTGCTTATATACACAATATTACTACAAAAAAGGCATTACTCTCTATAACTGCTTATATTTAAAAAGAATATTATTTTATATTTGAAAGTAATTTCTTTCCAGCAAATTCCATTTATCATATTAAAGAAATATCAATTGTCAGAAAAGCGCCGAAGTTGTTAATTCAGTAATAACTTGCGATAGACTGTTCTAAAAATTGCCTTTATACTTTCAAAACTAAATTTATCAACACTCATATACGCAAATCAAGTATTATGTCAATGAACAAAAATTTTTGGAGAAGCGTGGTCGGGTCGAGTGACAAGCGTCACGTCCAATTTAAGCAAGTCACGCTTGCATCATGTCACATTCGCGGTAAGTCATATTGCGTCATCTCTAATTTGAAACCAAAAATAATTATAAGTAAAGAATTTACCAACGTCTCATGTGGTGCAGGAAGACACCGCTGTGATTGGCTACATAAATAATTTGAGTCACACCGCAAATTTTCGATAAGTTTCTTCGGAAATTCAAATCTTTCCGACTGTAACATGCTGCAAATGCGACTTATCGAAAATTTGACATGTCACAAATGTGATTTGCCAAAATGTGACTTGCCGAAATGTGACTTGCTGAAATGTCACTTGCCGTTCATCACATGATAAAATAAAAAACTCTTGTTCATTATTATCTGGAATTATTTCCTGAACATTTTTCATAAAAAGATTTAAAAAAGCGAAAGTCACACAGACAGCAAAAAAGTTTCCCTGAACATTCCTAGAACATTCCCAAGGAAGCGTCAGGGCATTCCCAAAAATGTTCCAGGAAGGTTTTCGGAAGTAGGTTAATGTCCGCGTATCAGACGAGGTTCGGGGAATGTTCATTGGAAGTGTCGCATTATATTAATTTCCTACAATTAAAATAATTAAATTCCTCACGAAAATTTCCTGAACCTCTCTTTAGAACCTCCTCTGATACGCAGGCATTTACCTACTTCTTGGAACCTTCCTGGAATATTTTTCAGAATTCCCCCAATTTTCAATTTGAATGTTGCCGGTTGAACACAAAATAGTTGTAGTTTTTCAACATCTTCAAGCCGGTTATAAAAGGGCAGTCTGAACAATAAACATCGTTCTTTATAAATTTGAAAAAACTACAAGAAACTTTTTATTGTCAACGTAAAAGCTAGTGTCACTCTTAAACATTTAACTAAATGAAAAAAAGGTGAAACAGAACAGATCTGTAATGTATTGAGATAGAATTTTTTGTGAACAATATTTTAATCTGAAATAGATTCTTTTCAAGGTATAGTTCGTTTTTTTTGCCAAAATCATGAAAAATAAGCGTGATTTTTATTTTCGGTCGATTTTTTCGAAAAACAATTATTTCACCAAGAAATATTGTGAACCAAAAAGTTGTATTTTTCCAAATACACGAAAGCAAAACAAAGGCTTCACTAAAAATATTGCAATGAAATCTTTATCTAGTATACTATACTTTATAACTTTGTACAAAAGCGAGGTCGCTGAAGTACAAAATTAGAAATTGGCAGCTCTTCTAATTTTGGTGAAATTTAGTTGACTTATAGCCAACTTTGAATATGGCCTTATTCTTTTTGTTTTTGACATACATATATGATACATATTTTCCTCAAAACTGCTCTCTGGAAGTAATAAAGTTAGCCATTAAACTTGAAAATCAGTTATGAATTGTATTTTTCTGCAGGTTTAAAAAGAAAAGTAAAATTCACGAAAAAGTAAAATTTCAAACAAAAATTTCACGTAAGATTCTAATTAGAAATATCTAATACTTCATTTTGGGGATTTTTGGGCTCCTGCACGGAGAAAAAAATATGGCTATAATAGTAAGAACACTAGTCATGCTTTTGTCGCAGGTTTCATTCAATGCTTTTGAAGCCGTTATCCCTCGTGAAAATAGCTCGAATTTCGCCTTGCTATACTTGTAAAGAACTCACTCTGTTAGAGTATGAGTACTCTTACATAAGAGATGTTAGGCCACGCCTACTTACGAACCTAGCTTCACAGCAAGCACCGATACGCGTGGCATAACATCGCTTTTGCAAGAGTACTCATACTCTAAGACGATGGGTTTTCTTACAACCGTAGTAAGCCAAAGTTTCTTTATGGTATGAGACATTTCATGCTAAAAATGTCTGACCCGATGTTAATATTAGTAGGAATTCATACCAATTTCGCACATGAAGTTCCGTGCTGTAATATTAAGAGCTCAGCCTATTATAACATTGCGATTTTTTTCTCCGTGTACTATCAGGAAAAAAATCGTCAGATAAATCATTGATATGGTCGCGCAGCCAACTTTATGAAGACCTTTGGAATTACCTACATATTTTTGTAACATGTTCATATGTACAAACTAAGTGGCCCATCTAAAAAATAAATATCTTTATGCATTTCTAATCTGTGAAAGAAGTTTGATCAAAACGGTCTATACTCAATATCAATTTTTTCTGCCAAAAAATTCACTTTTAGTGGAGAAACCCATCATAAAAACGCTTGTTTTCTTTTTTTCCCACTGATTCTTTTTTTTTTACATAATAAAATTGAAGGTACTTGAATCAAAACTGCAACTTATAGGATGAAATTGAGGAAACCCGTGATCCTATATACAGGGTGTTTTTTTTAACTTGAGACAACGAAATATCTCAAAAAATACGCATCCTACGGAAAAAATGTCTGGAATGAAAACTTTTCATTTTCGAAAAGGAAAGAAGATTTGTTAAAATTTACCCCACCCCCATCCCCACAGGAGGCAGGGGTGGGGATAAATTTGTAATTTCAAATGGCAACCCCAATTTTTTATCACAGATTCAGATTCTCCTTTACGAAATACGTAAGTTTTATTCGGAAAATTTGTTTCGATTCGCGATAGATGGCGCTGCAATTGCGAAAAACGAAATTGTTGACACTACTTTTAGCTCTGCCCAGGAATAACGAGGCGGACGTAGTAGTTGTCTATTCCCTTCGGGGTGCTTAATTTCGGTGAGTCCCCTTGCCTCTCACCACAGGGATGCTTGATTTCGATCAATTATTTTACAATAAGTGCTCAAAATGGTGTCCTCGCACTTCGATGCACTTGTTAATCCGAGCTTTGAAAGATTCCACACAACTGCTAATTGTGTCTGGTGATATTTGTGCACAAGCAGACCTGATTCGCTCGATCATGTTATCACGAGTTGTGGGCACTTCTTGATACACGCGATTCTTTAGATAACCCCACAAATAGAAATCCGGCGCCGTAAGATCTGGCGATCTGGCAGGCCAATTTACTGGACCTCCTCTACCGATCCATCGTCCATTGAATTCGCGATTGAGTACTTCCCTCGCGATTGCCGCATAATGTCCTGGACAACCGTCATGTTGAAACCACATGTTGTGTCGCACTTCCAAGCTTAGGTCTTCCAGCAATATTGGAAGTTGATTTTCTAACAAGTCACGATATTTTTCACCGTTCAAATTTCCATCAATGAAATACGGACCGATAAATTATCTCCAATTATTCCACACCAAATGTTCACGGACCATAGACGCTGATGCTCAACTTCACGCAACCAATGTGGATTTTCTACAATCCAATAATGCATGTTGTGCCGATTAACGTTACCATGGTTTGGGAAAGACGACTCGTCTGTGAAGAGTACTAGAAAAAAGAAATTCGGGTTTCCTTGTATCTGCTGAACCGCCCATTGACAAAATGTCACTCGGTTCCGAAAATCATTTCCATGAAGTTCTTGATGCAGTGAAGTATGACACGGATGATAATTATTACGTTTTAATACCTTCCAAACACTGGATAGAGACATTCCGGAATCGCGGCTTAGTTGTCGAGTACTAACTTGAGGGTCATGAGTGACTGCAGCTAAAATTGCAATTTCATTATCAACTCCAGTAACTGTTACTTGACGCTTCCTTTTTTTCGGTTGTACACTTCCATCAGTGATGAAGTTTCGGACAATTCGGTAAAAAGAAGCGCGTGAAGGAACACTTTCTGGAAAGCGTTGAGCATAAAGCGTGAGAGCATCATTGATATTCCTGCCACTTTCTCCATAAATGAGAATCATTTCAATCTTCTGTTGCTGAGATAGAATTTCCATTGTAAAAGTAATGAAGTAAGGTAATGAGGAAATACAACGACACCCAAACCAACTCAAACGAACGTGACCATCAACAATAACCCAAACAAAAGCAACCAACACACCCAAATCAAATGAAAACAATCAACCTTCCTAATAATAAACGTTAAGCACGAAAAGACGCGGTTATCGCTCGGCCGGAATGACGTCGAGGATTGTAGACAGTGGAGACTCGATGATATGTAATGTCTACATCCAAAATCGACTGTCGTCAACCAACTGCATTCGGGAATGGTTTTCGACAGTTTTATCACTTTTACTGTCCCGTTGCCAAAAGTTCAAGCACCCCGATGGATGGTGAGAGGCAAGGGGACTAACCGAAATTAAGCACCCCGAAGGGAATAGACAATTACTACGTCCGCGTCGTTATTCCTGGGTAGAGCTAAAAGTAGTATCAAGAATTTCATTTTTCGCAATTGCAGCGCCATCTATCGCGAATCAAAACAAATTTTCCGCATAAAACTTACGTATTTCGTAAAGGAAAATCTGAATCTGTGATAAAAAATTGGCGTTGCCATTTGAAATTACAAAGTTACCCCCGCCCTTGCCTCCTGTGCGGGTGGGGGTGGGGTAAATTTTAACAAATCTTTTTCCCCCCTCGAAAATAGAAAGTTTTTATTCCAGACATTTTTTCCGTAGGATGCGTATTTTTTTAGATATTTCGTTGTCTCGAGTTAAAAAAAACACCCTGTATATTATTCCCCACATTTTTAATCCAGCTTGGAATTTCATCCATTTGGAGCGCATGTAAAGATAATGTTGACTGCTCAGAAGATGCATAAAGAACAATATCATAAAGCAAGCTAGCATAGTTTTTTCCACAAAAATGAAAGTCACAGTCAATATCAATATTCATGAACTGAATAATATTGTATATTATACAATTTTTATTCACATATATTTCCAATCCAATCATGTTTAATTTCAACAAATTCACAAAATCTCATTATTCTTCGACCCACGTTTAACCAGTTTGAGTAATATGATGCTTTCAATAGTGCTATTTCCTCTCCTCGAGCTAACTTCTTGGAACTTGCATGCAAACAGTACAATATCTGGATTACGTGCAGCGTTTATGTAGCAGGATAACGTACAACGTGAAATAGGTTGAAATTACACAGAAAGCATTTTCAACATAGTGAAGAAAAAATGGAAATTTTACCTAATCATAGCATAGTCTATCTGTAGCTTCAATAGTATAGGAATGATTGTATGCAGATGAGTTACTGGCTTCATCGAACGAGCCATCGACCCACGAAGAGGAGTGCACATAATGGCGGACACTGATCTTAATCATCTTTTGCGAGCAAAGATGGCTTAACATGAGATGGAAAAAGCTCAGACTGTTTGCTTATACAGATAGCGGTTAACGAGAAGAAGGGTTGAAATGAATCTCTTTGGAACAACTATCGCACAGTGCAGCGAATTAGAAAATTGGGGTGAAAACAGATAGATTTACAATCGATTAATAAATCCTGATAACTTAGATGGAGTGCCTGCAATCCGTTCAATTGTTATAAACAAATTTATTATCAAAATCGATTTTTGCCATACATTTTAGCCTGGAAGCTCTTTTCATCACGTTTTTCACCACGAAATGAAGTAAAATGAATGTTTCATTAAAATTAAACACTGAAGTATTCTTTCTTCGATTTCTTTAAACCAATTAAATAAATAAGCGCCTAAATATATATAAAATGCCTTTTTTCATCGCAATCATTAGATTTGCCTTCGAAAATGAAAATTCCATGACATAAATGGACAATCGACAATATTTACCACTGTTACAAACAATACTGATAAACAAATGCATTAAATGGTCACTCTTTGATAGAAAAAATCCATTTTTTGCATAATTGTTCATTTCATCGCTCAATTAAAATTCTGATGGAAGAAACTGACATTTGACAATATTTTTCAATGCTATTAACAATTCTGATCAACAAATGCATTTGAAAGTCACTTTCAAATAGGAGAAATCTCTTTCTTGCTGAAATGTTTATTAAACCATAAAGAATGAAACTCCAAGTTCAGGATCTGCTGATTGGAGATAACATTAACTACACATATTGAACCAAAAAAACAAATTTATTCTATCCGAAGGAAATATTTTAAGAATTTAGTGATGAAAATTGTTGATAAAAATGGGAAATGTTGTTGGATGTCAGTATATTTCGTAGGAGTTTCATTTTTTATGATCTAATAAAACAATTCAGCAAGAAAGAGATTTTTCCTATTTTAAGGCGATTATTAAATGCATTTGTTGATCAGAATTGTTAATAAAACTGAAAAATATTCTCAAATGTCAGTTTCTTCAATGAGAATTGTAATTTAGGGATAAAATGAACACTTATGCAAAAAATTCATTTTTTTTCTATAAAAGAGTGACTGCTTTGTGCACTTGTTAATCAGCTATGTTTATAACAATGTTCAATATTGTTCATCGTCTATTTCTGTCATGGAATTTCCATTTTTGAAAGCGAAACTCATGGTTGCGGAGATAAATGCATTTTATATATCCAGAGACGCTTATTTATTAACTTTCTTTATTAAATTTGTTTATAACTATCAACAAAATTATACGCCAGTATTGCATATAAATGAAACATTGATTTCACTCGATTTCGCGGAAAAAAACGTGATGAAAAGAGCTTCGATTTTGTTCATAAATTTGCTTATAACAATTGACTGGATTGAAGGAACTTCGACAAGTTATCAGGATTTGTTACTAGATTGTAAATCTATCAGCTTTCACCCTCTTGAGGTAATATCAATGAATTATACAGAACAGGTAGCTCAAATATGAAAAAATTATGGTTTTGGGGCATTTTGCAACTTGAATAACAAACAAACAGAGCCTTTTTACAAAATCGGCCTCGGCAGACCTCTTTAGAATTTAATTTGCTTTCATGTAAAGAGAAAGAATCCCAGCTAAGAATTCAAAATATCACAATCTGTATGATAAGTGTACTAAAATAGTTCCCTTGTCTGTTTGAACGACTGTAGTCAGCCTACAATAATTGTAGTTCCCAAGGCCCACCACTTGGAGGTTACAGTATGATTTTAAACCCCTCTCATGAGGTGCTTGATTGTTCTGAATCCCCCTGCCTCTCACGAACCGAGGTGCATGATTATCGTGAGTCCCCGCGCCTCTCACGAACCAAGGTGCTCAATTATCGTGAGTCGATGCCTCTTACAGATCGGGGTTCTTCTTAGATTTCTGAAGCATTTAGGGCGAGCGGGTACAATGGATTTCAACACGAAATCTATCTGTGAGTCATCGGAGACAGTTGGTTCATCTGAAACTCTCCACTTCTTGATATTATCTCTTGAGTTGATGTCCGTGCTGCCCCACAAAGTATGATGGGAATTAACATCGCACCCCATCAGAAGAGGAATACCCCTTACCTTGCAATATTCCACGAATGTACATACCTCCACTGGTGGGTTGGTATCGCTGTCATAAGGAAAATAAGCCGATCCCAGAACTAACCTTTCTAATCCTTTCAGATCGGTGGCTATCACCATCAGGTCTCTCGAACATAGCTCAAGCAGCGGGTCAGCGTTAACTCCCCTCGCCAGTATGCAAGCCTTGGTTTGGCCACCTTAGGGTCCCTCTAACAAAAAAGACTTCTGTCCCTGGCCGGCCACCCTAAAATTGACCTCTCCAAAGTGATGGAAGGGCCCTATTGTTGAGGGCCGCAAAGGCCCTCATCTGGGACTGACGAATTTGCTCAACTAGGGCATGCTTGGTTCCTCCATGCCGTAGCCCTCACAATCTTCTGGAGCAACTCAAATCCACCCACCGTAAGAGCTGCACCTTCCCACGGCCTTGTCTCGACCACTATTTTAAGTAGTCAAGCTTTAGTCCCTAGGTCGGCTGCCACAAATACGAAGACCCCTACCCTGCAGAAGAAGGTCACGAATTTTTGCCATTGATCTGGGGACTCTCTATCGAGCGCCCTCCAGGTCACCTCCTTGAAGCTCTTATACTGTTCCATATTGAGCATCGAGTCCGCGTAGTTGGTGTCGGTCACCACCATCGTCAGGGAGTTAGTACTCTGAGCAGCCGTCAGTCCAGCTCCTGACGAATCACTGTTCGTCGGCTGCTGGGCCGCCTGATGCCTCGTAGAAGGCTTAGCCACCCCCGTTGGGGTGTCCTCTGAGACACTACCTCTCTTCTGGGCCTCAGTGCTGGACGTCGACCCTGTAGCTGCCGACGTTCCAGCTCCCACAGCTGCTCTACTAGCCTGCTGTACTTACCTCTTCAGTCTCCTTTTCAGGGAACCGTTAATGCGTTTCTTCTTTTCGTGGGACTGATTGGGCTCTCTTGTTCAGAGAGACCGGCGATTCCACAGCTCCCGAGGGAGCTGGGGGCACAGCCGCCACTTGAATTCGGCTTGCTGGACAGACAGATAGGGAGGAAAGGGTTGTTAGACCCGTTAAGGCCCGAATCCTGAATCCCCTGTCCCACCTCCCTTCCTCCTCCTTTTCTATTTTGATATTAGGCGTGTTCATTTTGATCCCACGAGAAGCTAGGGAAATAAAAGTCCGCCCCTGCGGAGCCCCGAATGCAGGAGTAAGACTGGTTACTCAAGGAGGTCGTCCGGTGTCCCCGAGGCCGTTAGGACACCTTCGTAACCCCTAGGTGTCAAAGTGCCACGAGCACGTCACCCTACACCCATGGCTTAGGGGGGTGGCCACATTGAGTGAGACACTCAATCTTCAAATAGCCGATGGCAGACCACCATAACGAACAGAGGGCTGTTTCTTGGTCGATATACGGGCCGCAGGTCATTCCTGTCCCGATTTCAAATCTGTCAATTGGTCCGGGAGGGGCCTTAACCCAGGAATCCAGACGGCCCGTGTTATCTATGCTCTTTCACCCTTCTACAGTACCGTAATCACGCATACCAGGAGAGCCCGTTTATAGGGATCCTTTTTCTCTCACCCAGGAGAGCCCGTTTATAGGGGTCCTTTCATTCATATCCATACGCATGCAGGCCGAGGTCCTTTTGACCCCCATGTCAATGTTCCTAAAACAGTTGAAATGACGGAATAAATGAATATCGCTGAAACAGTTAGGGTCGAACAAATCCTGCGACACCGAAAAGGGCTTTCAACTCCAGTGGAGGAACAGACGTTATTGAAGAATGAACAAACAACGAAAAAACAAGTGAATATTGCTGAAACAGCTGGGAATGACATAGCAAAGGTTGCGACGCTACGAATTCTCACAAGGTAACACGCAGCGTATGGAGACTATGCAAGATACTTGCCTAACAATCAGACTGTCGAACTTTTCAAGCACATTTCTAGATTTTGAAGTATTTAACGTCATTTTTGGTGATAGTCGTTGCTCTACACACCCATTTCAAAATTTTCAATTTTTTTTAAGGTTATGTTCGTGGAAAAAAGTTCCTGAATTCATTTCAGCATCCTACTATTGAATTCCATGAGATGTTTTTTGCTCATCAAAATCGGTCTAGCCGTTCTCAAGAAAAACAACTTTTTCGATTTTCCATCTAACCCCCATAACTCCCATAAATATCATTTCTGGGAGATAATACTCCAGGGTATTTCACTGCCGATTGATGACATCTTATGATGAAGATATGGACCTGATCGGGCCGTGGGCAGTACACATATGCTTATCCTGCTACGCCCTTTAGCCACCAACAACAGGCACTTGCAAAACAAAGAATTGCAGCGCTAATGATGTTACTTTTCCAGAACATGAAGACGCGTATAGTCGAAACTCGAAGATGGCTTGAGATACGCACATTATAGAGGGATTTCAATGAAATGCAATGAAAACAAACAGCAAAGTTGCCGGTTCTGAGACTGATATTAAATTAAAGGGTCCCCAAAGGTACCGATCGCCGGATCAGATTGGGTTTGGTTTCTTCTTCTATTTGTGGACTCTGCCATTGCCCACTGGGATATAGTTCATTTAACAAGATTAGCTTTTAAAACGAACTGGCCAATAAGTTTTTACTTTTAGATCTGGAAGACGAATTTCCCTTGACTAATTTGGGCAAATTTTAAAAAACTAAAACGTTTTTAAAAATCTTCAGTTTTCGATCAAATTTCTTTAAATTCTTCAGAAATCCGAGATTTGGCAAAGTTTCTTCGGATTTGAAGAAAAATCCGTAGACATGGTAGTACTGAGAAGTAGTATCCCTGTACGCGGGGAGTGGGACGTGCGACGTCCAAGAATTCGTTAATGTTTGCCACGAATGAAAACTCGTATGCTGCCCCGTGCACATGCGCACTGGCGGTTGTCACGCCAACGATGTCAACACGTGTTTGAAGTTTCAAACCTGTGTTTTGAACATAATAACCTACAATATTTAGTTCACTGAAATTAACTTTATCCCTTACTTACGGAATCCATCAATGATTATAATAATGTTATCGTAGTACTTACACTTTCTAGATCCTTTTCGTATTTTTGACAACATTTTCCTTCTCGTTTTTAATTCAGGAACGTGATATACATCCAACAAAATAAAAACACAAACGAACATAGCCTACATATGCATCGAAATTTCAAAATATAGCATAGGGGAGTGGGTATAACACGTGACTGCGAAAACAGCTCTGCGCATGTGCACGGGGCAGCATACGAGTTTTCATTCGTAGCAACCATTAACGAATTCTTGGACGTCATTTGTCACACCTCTGCTCAACAAACACATAGGGTGATACCACTCCTTACTATTCCTTCGTGGCTTATTGGTATACAAAATTTCGTATCAGAACTAAAATATTTTCGATTCTCAAGATATATTCTTAAATATTTATCATTATTTTCATAATGTGTATGCATATTTATGTTTAAATCGTTCGAAAAAAAAGAATGAGATAAAAAGTACGATGAGGCCAACGCATTAGGCAGACTCTCTAGCCTAGAACCCAGACCAGGCCTCTTCAGCGGGGAGAAATTTGGTCATATTTACTTCCGAGCCACATGTTTCGCTTCAACCATTACGCCTCCTCCCTCAGCTGTAAGAGTGAGACGGAAGTTTTCCGTGCTGAGTGAGAAGGCGTAGTGGTGGAAACAAGGAATCTGGCCCGGGAGAAAATACAACCAAATTTTCTCTCGCTGAAGATCCCTGATCTAGACCAGTACTCTATCGCAGTAGGCTCGAACGCTCCACAATTCGACCTATAGTTATTCCGAGCAGATTTCTTTCAAACCATTTTTCTCGTAAAGCGCTTTCTATCCAAGCAACCTGTTTGAGCTTTTTTTATCTCATAGCAAGCCCTCTTAGCTCATGAAGGATGATTGAAATCCGCGTCCCCCATTACAGGTACTTCCCTGGTCACTTTCTCTTCTATGCTCAATTTTAGTCCGAACGTAAGTTACGCTAACCTTCAGTTCTCTTTTATTTTGATTATATCCCACATATTTTATATAAAAATTAGTATTTTCATTCTTATGTATTGATTTTTATGAACATAATAAATTTTTTTGGCGTTGAAATTTTTAACAATTGCAACATTGGCTGCGTCTGTGAGTACAATAACTGGAATGGAAGTTCTGATAAAGTAATGCCTATTACTTCTATGAAAGATCAGAGAATTAGGCAAAATATATTTCGTATAATAAACTGAATACATATATAAAAGTATTAATAACTTACTTGATACTACTGGTAATCCCGAAAATGATTATAGTCAATCTGACGGCGTGCATATCCCTGCAACAAAGAAAAATATATTTTGTTAAACTTTTGAAGACTTCAAAAATGAAATAACGAATAAGTATGCTTTATCGCATAAACTCTTATTACATTTCATGAAATTAGTGAAAAATTTTGTAGACCAATCATTATAAGGCTGAAACAAGTAGATAGCTTAAATTATTAGCAATATTATTGGTTAAATATATATGCAGTTTATCATAATAATAATATATTAATAAAACTATAAAATACTTAAACTAGAATTTTATTTTCTGATAAAAGATCTTTCTCCTCCCCTCTGCTGGGAATCGAAGCACAGGTCTTCCAATTGCCTGTCGAGTGCTCTCACCACTAAGCTACTAGAGAGATTGAAGGCAGATTCTTTTTTCAGAAAGATTCTTTTTCAGAAAGTTATTTTTTCAGAAAATAAATTTTTAATTTAAAAATTCAAACTCCATCTAGTTTGAAAGGAAGTTAAAAATTTCTGCTATTTGAGGAGTTACCTTAGATCGATATGGTTGATTTTCAGGTTCGAAGTTGTGAAAGATATTGACACATGTTAGATTGTTACCAACTCTGGTGCTAATACAGATTCCAACCCTATAAGATATTATGATCAAGTAGCGGGTATCTGTGCGCTATTGAATCTGAAACATAGCGTCGGGCAGGATACAACTGTGCCAACTCTCAAAAGATGAAAGTCAGTCTTGTTTCTCGACGTAGTTGCGGGGCAGGGAATTTTAAAACATAGTGGGACGGCCGCTCCGTGCAAGAGGAAGCCTTCGGTAGAAAAGTTAACCCCACACAAGGGGCCGGGGTAAGATTAAAGTACATTCAGATTTTGAGGTTAGTTTTTTAAAGAATTTAAGTAAATAAGACAAGACCAAAAGAAGGAAGGGTATTTTAGAATTTTGAATAGGGCATAAGTTATGTGTGATCTATGGGCACAAATATAGGGCAAGTCCACAGAATGTGGTCTAGGTATTTATCAAACCTAGAATCGCACAGACATCCTCCAGAAGGTATTACACATATATTGTTTCATGCAAGGCTAGCGTCCAAGGCATAGTCATTATTTCTCATGCGACATAGGAAGACTGTCCACTCTCTAGAGGCAGTTAATGATGAAAACCAGGGTCAGAGAAAGGAAGGGGGATATTTAGAAGGGAGGCGTCTTTGGCTGCTGATTTAGCCGCCACGTTAGCTGCTGCGTTTCCTGGAATACCCCCATTTCCAGAGATCCAGGCTAGGGAGATAACGTACTTCAGTTTGTCTAGGAATGCTAAATGATTTTTAATATTACAGAACAGGCAAAAACTTATGAAACCAGGTTATTTATATGTAACGATTTGAAGGACACTTAGTGAATCCACGAAAACAACTGATTTAGAAGACCGGGTTCTAATAATGGAATCTAGTGTCTTTAGTATGCTGGCATCTAAACTAAAAAGATAATTAGGTGACATTTCTATCAAAAATAATTTTTTGATATTATTGTATTCATAAGAACAGCTGCTTTCGATGAGTTAGCTGGATAGCTACAATTGTAAAAGGCAAATAATACGTCATCAGAATACAAACAAAAAAGAACCTGAAGTAATTTGTGTCTTTTTTGCCTTGTAAAAGTACCCGAATATGGGGCGAATTTTCTATCGAGAAGAATCGCTTGTACTTACGTATGATTTTTTCTTGTAAACACCTGTAAAGTAGCTCGAGCACTGATCGAAACGCAAAGGAAAATAAGTCTCGGCTAGATTCAGCTATTCACTGGCGATCACCGTGGCGATCAAAATTTTATTCAATAATAGAGTCTGTATTTTTTCTACTCGAATGTGCAGTATATTTCATTCCAAATTTTAATTTAACGTAAAGAACTAGGTACAATTTAATGAATCAATATGACATAAATTTATTGGCGGCTACCTGACCGAGTTCTTTGGCTTCCTGCTAGCTGAGCCATCATTAGCATGTAGTGATATAGTTAGAAGGTTCACTCAATGTAGGACTTTATTTAGGATATTTTGACTTTCCTTCGTTTTGAGGGACCCATGGCTGTAACTTCCATCAATCTCATCAATGCAAAAAGGGTATAAAAAAGGGTTTGAGGATGTGGTAGGGGAGGAGAAGGGAGAAAAGGAAAAGTTAGGGTAGACGGGAGGGACAAGAGGGAGTGCCGTAATAAGGCAACAAACATGTTCAATGAGGTGAATAATTGTTTTTTTTTATTGAAAAAACCTATTTTTCTAGATTGATATCAGAACCGAAAGAAGCTGGAAAGCTAATTTGCCTTATTCTATTTTTTCTAAGAGGTCCTCTGGTTACATCATATAGATATGTAAGAAATCTTTTCAATATTCCAGATGTGCTAAATGATTTTTATTATCGTGCGTTCTAAACAGGAAAATTATTATCACTTATAATTCTCTGAAAAATTGACGGAGTTTAGGGTCGGATTTATATAAAGGTCCATTGGGGCCGCGGCCCGGGTCCACCGCATCTGGGCGCTCCCCACAGAATGGGTAATTCGACTATAAAGTCGGCTACTCGACAAATCAAAGTCGCTGCGACTCTAAACGATTGATACATGCATACACTTCTGCATTGGCTCCTACTTCCATGACCCTTTTTTCTGTTTCTTTTTTTTCAGAAGCCAACCCCTGGTCACCGATTAAGGGCCCCCACACATCAACCGACCCTAGGTTCCCCGCAACCCGAAATTCGGCCCTGACTGAGTTAAAGGTCTTGGGGCATAAGAGCGTAACTAACAGAAGCTGAATATCACAGGAGACACAATTACTGTCAAACTTTAAGGAATTTGATTTCTTGTTTTAAAAAGAAAGTACTTTCGAGTTATTACTTAGCTCTATTGAACCATGAAAGGAACATCCTTAAAGAAGCAACTACCTCCGGGGAAAACTCTTTTTAAAGGTACGGAGTATCCCAAAAAGCGCTGATTTTTACTCTGAAAAATTTGCACACTTATTTTATTGTTTAATTACAAACAGTACGGTGCATCCCCAAAACTGAAAATATTGATACACAAAGAGTTGCATAACTTTTACATTTTTCAATTTGAAGAGAAAACGAAAAAGCACTTCCGAGTTAATGCTTGGCTTTATTGAATCGTGTAAATGACTGCAAAAAAAAATCATATTAAAAAGAAATATATCAAACATGAATTTTGACCATCTATAAATCAAAGTGGACCATAATCTTCTACGGAGACATGCAGCGGATAAAAAAAATAATTTAGGCAAATAAAATGCATTTCCAAAGTTCGGCAATTATGCTTCTCTGCCTCGGGAACCTTCTAGTGATTTTTTTAACAGTTATACATACATTTAACTGTAGCGTAATAATGTTTACTGTTCATCATTACAACAGTCTTCCTATTTAGTAATATATTTCATACTATAATATTATAATAAGTTAGTATTTTTGACGATTAAATTTGAAAAAGTATTTCTTTACAATTTAAAGCATAAATATTCGATAGTAATAAAGTTTTAAGGAATGTAGTACATTTTAGTACAGCTACAAAATTTAACCATCAGAGCACATTGTAGGTCAATCAGACCCATACATTGACTTTGGTCCCAAATATCTTCAAGGCGGAAATTTTGGTCAGAAAAAATGAAAAAATTAACATGTTTCAATTTGTTAGCAAAATTCATTCCTTGAAACAAAAAATTTCATTCTCAAACTTTTTCGATGCGTGAATATTTTCAAAGACACATTCAAACTCAACGAATTGATTCTACGAGGGTTGTCCAGAAAGTAAGAGTAGTGTTGCCATTTTGGTTTGTGGGAATTTTTTTTCACCGAGTTGGGCAAACCCTAGTGGTAGAGGGGGTTATCCTGAGCACAACGAACATAGGGAGACCTTGAGTAGTTTGGACTGGAAGGTGAGGATTTTCTGATCTCTGTTGTTGCAGGAGATAAAACCTGGGTGGCTTATTACACTTCAGAGACAAAAAGACAGTCGTCACACCAGGCTTTCTATCCACCAACGAATTCGTAGCTTCAATTTCGAGCTAAAAAATCATGTCTTCTGTGTTTTGAGACCGAAAAGAGTTCATTTTGATCAAATTCCTGCCTGAGGGGGAGACCATCAACACAAAAAGATACTGTGAGACACTAAAAAGCCAAAGAGGGCGATTCAAGACAAGCGGAGGGGAATGTTGCAGAAGGCAGTTTGCTTGTTGCATGACAACGCTCGTCCGCACAAAGCCTTGGCCACCAAAGCACTTTTGGATTCATTCGGTTTGGATGTTTTGAACCATCCCGCTTATTCCCCTGACTTGGCGCCTTCAGAATACCACCTGTTCACCAACTTCAAGACTCACATGGGTGGAAAAAAATTTTCTACCAACGAGGAGGTGAAAACAAGGGTCCTGAAGAGGGGGGAGAAGGTGGCGGGAAATTTCTTCAAGGAGGGCATCAAAAAACTTGTGCCCTGGCTCACTAGTTGCATAGAACGGAGAGGCGATTATGCGCAATAATAGTTAACATGGATACGAACAAAACCCTGTTTTTTTAAATACAATTTTCCTGAATTAGAAAAATCTAGTACTCTTACTTAAATGGACATACTTCGTACAATATTTAAAGTATATCTGGGATTTTTTTTAAGGTGAGTGGATGATTAATTGTGAAATGTTAGAGAATGAAATAGTGTACAAGAGTAAAATTAAACTTACCAGCCACTTTTGGACATTATATTAATTCAACACAATTACGTTTCTTCAATTTTAGAGATAAGAAACAATTTTTCTCTGTCATGAATTTCAGAAACCATAGGAATGACATGGTACATATACAGTCTCAATGACACGCTTCACACTGGGCCCACATTGCAAATCAATTCCAGCCACGTATTAATTCGATGGAGACGCCACAAACGTGATTGCGGCGCTGAGTTCTGCCTGATGTATTGACCGATTCCGGTGAACGAACAAGACATCGATCTGCAACGCATTGTATTGAGTGCCCGTGAGAATAACCCAGTCGTACACTACCGAAAGTCGGCTGTGACTTCTGCCCCAATTCTTTTCAAAAGATATCTTTTTCGACGATCTATTGGCGAAATGCAATGACCTTCGAAAAGCGAGACAGCTCCAGGAGCAACTTATCGGTGGATTTTCTCTCCGCAAATGGATCGCCAATCGACCAGAGCTACTAGCAGATTTACCAGTACAATACCGTCTTTGCCCGATCTGACTTGAACTTTGCAGTGATGGCATCACCAACGAGCTCGGCGTTTGCTGAGATCTGCAGAGTGATTGGTTTCGTCAGACTCCACCCGAGATTGACGCGCATAGTTTGACCAAGCGCACCATTTTCGACATCATTCCTAGATTGTTTGATCCTTGCGGTTGGATCGCGCCCGTCACTCTAATGCGAAACTAAATAATACGAATACTAATATGAAGCCCAAGGTTAAAGATTGTAATTGACATTAATCGAATTGCAACTCTCTCAAAGGTTTTGGTGGGTTTCCTTTGAGTTTAGCACGGCATAAGCCGGAGTTGTTAAGCGGCATGGGGCCCACGCACCATTAGGTGCCTCTCATGACCGTCAAGTCAGAATGAATCAGCGAGTGTTTTTAAACGCGAAGCGACGCCATCAGCGACTTCAGTCGAATCAGAGCATGGAAGTTCGACCTTAAGGCGGGCGGCTAGCAGATAATCGTTCAAGGAACGAGGCGGGCGGTATGTTTGGTTTCGGCTGTCTCCAGTAGAGGTCGCCACTTGAGGGCCGTCGAGGTCCCTCTCGTCGACTGCTGCGCGTCTACTCTGCTCAATTACTCTTCGTGCTTCATACAGACCGGACGTGCGGTCGAACGGCGCGTGTGCGGCTACGCGATGGCCTCAGCCGGGCAGTCCGCTTCATCAGTTACTCGTCGTGTTTCACCCAACGCGGACGAGCGATCGGCCGGTTCGAATGTTATAGTGTAGTGGAGTGTAGTCGAGGTCACCCAATAAACCAGTTATCTCAACACCATTTGGCGCCTATTGCTTCATGAGCTCCCGTCACCCCCCTCCTTCCAGCACAACTAAACAAACAGATTCATAATCATCTTATAAAATTAATTTTATTATTATTCGATTGTGAAGAGTCGAACTGTAGTTCAATTTTAAAAATAAATACCAAATTTATATTTACAGTTTATCAACTCAACATTTTTGTTGATTTCCTTTTTGTCAAAGTTAACCCGTGCCCCCAATCCTCTGAAATTAACATGGGTTTTTGAATGAGAAAACTCTGATTTTCAAAAAAATGGAAAAAGAGCTACTTTTTATAAACTTTTTGTGAATTAAAGTATTAAAATCTCTTAACGCATGTTCAAAGAATAATTTCCACCCAGTAAGTTTCAATTTTGACTACCCACCCCCCTTTTGAGCCATTGTTATTGTGCTTGAAAACCGACCCAAAAACTGAAAAATAGCAGTTTTCTATTAAATTCAAACTAAAAACGCTATTCCTTGGATTTTTTTAACAGGTATTATTTTTAATTGTTAAGGGACGAGTTTCCAAGTATTTTGTAAATAGTTTTTAATTATTCAAACAATGATTATCCGTTTAGGAATTACATTTCTCTTAAAATCGTGGAAGATTATTGTTTTCGGGATACAAGCGATATATTTTAATTTCACAGAAATAGAATACACCTACATTGGATAGTTTATAAGAGAATGTAATACACCACTAGGCAAAAGTTTCTAGACCTATCTTTCTCAATACTTCATAAAAGCACTCTAGTTTTAAAGGTATTCAACTCTAAATTTACTTCCAATTACTACACGAAATCGGATAAAATTATACGCCTAATGGTCTTAAATTGAATGCAATTATCTTCAAAATTAGGCCAAGAAAAATAAAAAATTGGTTATTTCCGAATTTATTGATATTTTCCGGAAACATTAACATTTTAGTTTTTTCAAACAACTTTTAATTCAATTAACACATACTGGCTTTCATTTATGCCCATAAAACCGGTAGTTTTATCATCTTTTATGCAATAATTAAGAGCAAATCTACAGTTCATTATTATTAAAACTAGGGTGCTTGTTCAACCTATTGGAAAATAGGTGTCCAGAAACTTTTGCACGACATTACATTATATATATAGTTAAAAGTTTGTGATAAGGACAATCGCAGATTTCGCCGGGAGCGGGTGCCAATTTGAAAAATTGCATCCGCTCCCAGCAAAATCGCGGTAAAATTTCATCCGTGACCACGTCTCACGACCGTGAGATGGGTGATTATAGTCTGCGCAAATTCAATACGATGATGCGGCGATAGTCTTGTGCACCCTGAGTATACGGGGCGACCCAAGGACGACCGCCTTCTGCATTCTCCCTGCAAGTGTCTCGGCATTTTGTTGACACGCAGGGATGCATTCCAGGCTATTAACAAGTGAAACCTTGGCACCTCCAAGAGCGCCGATGATCAGGACGATTAGCTTAACAGTCTTCATACCTTTCTTTCTTTTCTTTCTCCTTCGCTGTGACGTTTTTGTCCGCTGGTGCCGAAAATTCGATAACGAACATAGTTTGTTTCTCGAAGTCAAGAAGAACCATGTCAGGCCTCGACTGCGCAACAGAAACAATTGTCGAGAATATGAAGTTCCAATATATGCTGCACCTCTCATTTTCGACAATTGACTCTATTCTTCTAGGAACGTTTAGCAGAGAGGTATTTGGGCTAATGCCGTAAGAGTGACAGAGATGGTTAATGAAACACTCTCAGTGCCGCATTGTGCCTTTAGATGTAAGTTGTTGTTCCCGCAGTAGTTGGACAACTAGATAGTATGTGTCCTAGATGCTCGGGGTGTTCATGACACGCTCTGCAGCTATCATCGGGAATATCTTGGCTCAGAATGTGGCAACGGTATTCTAGAGTGGAAATGACACCATCTTGACATGCCAAAATGAAGCCCTCTGTTCCCGACTTCAATCCGGCTGATCGAAGGGAAGCAAACCACAGCTCATACGACATCGACTGATCATCCACATTCCTGTGGAAGATGCCGTGATCTTCTTGTCGAGGAGCTCTTCGCGGAAGTTTTTCTCTTGTGCTTTCTTAATCCAGGCCTTTAGAAGTGAGTATTCAAGATGAATAAGATTTGATGCATTTTGCTCGCCCCTGATATTGAAGTGAAGGCCGAGGGTTTCAGCAGCCTCTTCTGCTGCTTTGTAAAGAAACGCCCTTTGCCTACTTCTTCGTGTTTTCTGACCATTTTAAGAAGAGGATCTTGTCCATTAGCTACAATATGTGCTGCACCCAGAATAATCCTGTTGCGAAGACATTCAAGATTCAGTATTCCACGACCACCTTGACGGCGTGAGATGTAAAGTCGTGGAACAGAAGACTTGAGGTGCATGCTTTCATTCATGTGCATGTCTTTCCGGGACCCGATATCAAGGGCTCTGAGCTCGTCCTTCGTCCATGGAACTACCCCAAATGAATAGAGTACTACTGGGACGGCAAGCATGTTCTTTGCAGATACTTTGTTCCTAGCCGACAGTTCGGAAGACCATATCTGTCAGAGGAGACGTTTGTATCTGCATCGGAGAGTATCCTTTATAGATGCTACGTCCTGAATGCGGCTCCGTGGCACACGCAGGTATGTCTAGGTCTCTCCAGCGCAAAGGTGTCGTATAGCGCTTCTGTCAACAAGTTCAGAATCTTCGGGAATGCCGTTGAGTTTTTCTTTCTTGAAATTAACCTTGGCGCATTTCTCTAACCCGAACTCCATTCCAATCTCTTGAGTGTACTCTTTGACAATTTTTAGAGGTAGATGTAGTTTCTCTTGATTTCTAGCATAGATCTTAAGATCATCCATGTAAAATACTTGAGTTACCTTATGCTTTCAGTTTCCAGGTTTGCCGCAGAGGTACCCTTCGGAATGACGAAGTGCGAGAGACAGTGGCAATAATGTGAGACAAAAGAGGAGAGGGCTCATGGTGTCGCCCTGAAACACACCTCTCTGAAAGGTGATATTGTTAGTGATCACACGATGGTTTCCAGATAAGATGGTAAATCTGGTTTTCCAAAGCGGCATTAATCTCTTTATGCATCTCACGATGTGTGGATGAACCTCTAAGCTTTCCAACAGACAGATGATAAGTCTATGGGAGGTTGAATCAAAAGCTTTTCGGTAATCTATCCAGGCCATCGATAGAGATCGTTGATAGGATGCTGCGTCTCTACAGACACATCTATCGATGAGCAGGTCCTCCCAACATCCTGCAACGCCTTTCTTCGAGCCACGTTGTTCATACATCTCTCGCCACACAGGTTCAATTGTCCGAAGAATCCTATCATTTAGGATGGCTATTAAGATCTTATACAGTGTGTTCAGACAAGTTATTGGCCTGTAATTCTTAGGATCAGACAAGTTGCCCGTCTTCGGAAAGAGCACTGTGCGCCCTTCCACCAACCACTCTGGAAAAGGCTCTTCCGACTTTAGATATAGGGTGAAAATTCGGGCCAGATGCTGGTGGGTTGAAGGAAACTCCTTCCTCCAGAAGGTCTTGATACCATCTGGTCCCGGAGCGGGAAAGTTCTTCATATCTCTTAATACCTTTTTCACCTCCTCGGTAGTGATAGGAGAGCATGCTTCCTCAGGTGTTATGACGGCATTGCACAGCTCCTTGAAGCTATTTATGTTCATTGAGTCTTCTTGAAGTGGATGCTGGACCTCGTAGACTTCTCTCCAAAAT
>CAKNXH010057505.1:24113-40706 GCA_932178445.1 Andricus quercusramuli | reverse complement strand
GGTTGGTCTTAATGTCGTTTCATCTTCGTCTGCAGCTTGTTCAAGCAGCGGTTGAGGAAGCGCTCCGCGTACATATCCATTTTTGCGGAGGTAGTCGGCTTGATTTCGCAAAGACTGATGCGAAACGTGTTGAAGCTCTGGGTGTTTCTGGCACCACAGAGTATGCATACGCGCCATAAAGCCTCCACGAACAGGGATAATACTGGCATCGTAGCAGTCTAACACATCATTCTTAAGTTGATCCGTCCACTCAATGTGGGCGTTTCGCCGGTTCGTCGTTGTGTTTCCATCTAAATTATTTTCAGCACCCCGAACTCTAGGATGATCGGCATTGTTTGCCGATCCATTGTCGGGTGCTCTGCGCGTTCGATCGTTTTGAACCGCATCTACAACATTTTGGTGGTTTTTTGGTTTCATTGTTGTTCCCACGAGCAGCTAGGGAAAGGGTTCGTCCATCCTTGTAGAGCCCCGCGTGCAAGGATAAGGCTATTACTCTGAGACATCGCCCGATATCCCAGGGTATATATATATATATATATATATATATATATATATTCCAGTTAACGTTTACTGAAGATGTTTACACATGAATCAGTCTTGGGTCGTAGTTTAGGACGCACGTGATGTTTTTATTTTTACCGAATTGGGCAACACTGAGTGGTAAAGTGGGTTCTTCTGATCATAACGAATACAGGGAGATCTCGGTAGTAGTAGTTAGCGTGAAACATATCAATAACATACCACGGAGGTGAACCGTCTTCGTGGCTCGGGTAATGTTTTCATCACTCGTTCCGAAAACATTGTCCTGACCATAAAAAGACTTTGCTCTCCTGCTTGCTATGCAATATACTATTCTCGAAACTAGGGGAAATAATGGTGTTACGTAGGTAAACTCAGTGCTGAGATTGTATGGTGGCCATGAAAGCCCGGCCTCCCCACCTTTTTTTCAGGGTATATGAAACTCATCCCCCTCCCTCCTAGTCCCAAACTTAGGGCCTCCTCACCTTTTTGGTTACAATCTCAGCCCTGGGTAAAATATTATGATAAAATATATTGGAAAAATTAAGAAATTGTGGGTGTTGCGTCATTTAGTATTTTCAAAATTTTTCTTTTTTTGAAAATGCGATAACTTGGGAAGTTTTAAACAGATTTCAATAAAATTGACAGCTATTAAGTATAAATCAGTACTATTTTTTATAGAAATAAAGCCGAAAAAATTTCAAGTAAAAATAATATTCAAAATTTATCATATTCATTTTTCGTTTTGAGCTTGTATTTTTCACTTTTTCATGTGCAACTTTTTTTTATTATTTAAATGTTTATAGTCGCATCGACTGCCAGGGTCATGAGCGACTGTACTATAGGGGTTAATTATAAACTGTAGGGTATCTGTGGGGTAGTATACCAAGGGAAAGAAGCGAAGCTTTCCGAAAACACATCCAGCCTCGCTTCCTGCTTCGGGAATCGAACCCGCGCCATCGTGGCTGCCAAGGCTGCAGTGTTGGAACATGAGACAAGCACGATACCATCTGAGCCACGATGACTCCCTTCATATGCAACTTGTTCCTTATGATTTTATCCTTTATTTACAGTAACAAAAAAAAAAGTTTGTAGGATCTTCTGGAAAAGGGTTCGTCTATCCTTGCAGAGCCCCGCATGCAAGGATGAGGCTGCATACGACTCCATGAAAAGTCTTGAATGAAAAACTTCTAAGCGGAGGCGACAACCTTGCCAAAATAGGCCTCGACCATGGGATAGAAAATATGAATTAAATATAAACACGATGCCGAACCGGGAAAACGCCCACATTGAGTGGACGAATCGACGCAAGGATGACTTTCTGGACTGCTCCAATGTTAGCATTATCCCTGTTCGGGGATGCTTCATGGCACGCATGCATACTCTGTGGTATCAGAAACAATAAGAGCTTCAGCACGTTTCGCAACAGTCTTTGCGAAATCAAGCTGCCTACCTCTCGAAACCTGGATATAAACGAAAATCGCTTCCTCAAGCGCTGCATGAACAAGCCACAGACAAAGAAGCGGAAGCGACACTAAGACCGACAGCAAAAAATAGGCACCCTCTGAGAGATAATAGTGATGCTGAAACTGATGCCTCCCTTTGTGCGGATTTCTCCGAGAAGTCCAATCTCTGAACCATAAATTCTTCAGATAATGGTGCAGCTAGAGCTTCACCTGATTCAAATCGAAGGTTAAAACTGACGATGGATCAAAAGACCAAAAGACATGAAATATCATATGTAACAGATATTGATCAACAAATTAACTTGTTAATGATGGCTTTTGTTACTGAAAACTTCTCTCATAAACCAATCATTCTCATTATTTTCCCCCCATAAATAATAAAATTCGAAGCAATGAATGTTTACTCAGTTCTCTTGATGAATATCAAATATCATTCCACTTGTGCAGACTTTTACAAATTATTTTTACTAGAACAATATCCCCTTAATTAACAATATAATGCGAGCCAATTTTTTCAAATTGTGGACCATTTTTTAAACTAAAAATGCAATTGTTAATTAAGGGAAATATTGTTCTATCAACAAAAACTGCCAAAAATCTGAAAAAGTGGAATGATATTTGATATTCTTCAAGAGAACTGAGCAAACATTCGTTGTTTCGAATTTTATTGTTTATGGAAAGAAAATAATGAGTACGATTTGTTTATGAAAGAAGTTTCAAATAATAAAAGTGGTGATTAATGAACCAATTTGTTGATCAATATCTGTGACATATGATATTTTATGTGCAGACGAGATCACATACTTTTTCCGATTTTCAGAACCATCGGTTCAATGTTAAATAATTTGTTAATTAAAATTGCTATTATTGTTGTTGCAAAAACTTATTGGAAAATACGTGGAAGATACCTTCGTTATGTCATAGCTAAGAAGATCAAACTGACATATTTTACACTGTTTCATGATGTTTGATGTCGAATGTAAGTGATCTAAACGTAATGTGTTCATTAAGGAGCAGCGAATGATACATAAATTGTGAATTGTGCAAATAATGTCTTAAATCTTTTGAATTATGTAAAAAAAGGTTCACAAATAGTTCTAAGAGCTAAATGTACCCAATAGCGTGATGAATGCTGCACTTTTTTTGAGTATTCGATTAGGAAAAATCAGTTTTCAATTGTTTATAACAAAAAAAATTACTTTTTTCAATCCTTGAACCATGCGAACTCAATCAGGATCAAACCACAAACAATCTCGTGGAATTTCGTTGAATTATATTCAAAATTGAAGAAATTATACATTGAAACATCATGTTTCTTTGAATTACCCTACTGGTCACCCTATATTCTAGACGAGTTAATTCAGTCATTCTCATCAAGGAAATTCCATGATTCACAGAGAATTTTATAATCAGAAGAATATTCTAGTAAACCTCAGGATTTCAGAATATTTCATAACATTCAAAACACATTTTATGATATTCATAAAAACAATTCTTGGATATTCTAGAAAAGTCAAAGAATAATCTAGAATTGCTAGAGCATTTTTAAGAATAAACAGAATATTAAATCTGAGTAGAAAGAGCTGCTTATCTAATTATAAACTCAAAATTCATGTCGGAGTATAGTAAATCAAAACTATTCTTATTTAAATCTTCTTCATTTTTAACAGTATAATTTAAGATCAATAAGATCAATCAACCTTTTATACTTTTATTCGGCATCAATCGACCACTTACCCTCAACTCTCTCCGGTGTTTCAATTGGATTTTCGAATAGAGTAGTAAGAATGTAATGTAAGAAAAGAAAGAGGGTACAGGTGTGATCATCGGCAAAGAACGTTCAGCTCCAGAAAAGAAAAAAAATTTAAAGTACTTTCTACTCTGGTTTTATTTCTGTCTTCTGCAGATTAAGGCTGGGTCTTGAAAACTGCGAGGCGAAGGTAAGGATTTAAAAATTTACAAGAAAAGAGGAAAGAAAAGGGAGTAGAAGAGAACGTCCTTTTTGTAATGGCAGATCTAAAATTTGATGAAAATACGTAGAAAGTCGTTCTACGTAATAATGAGGAGAACTGAATCTCTTTTGTTCAGTCACAACCATGTCGATTCTTATTATCTTCCTTTATCATCTTATCGCAGGAAGGTTGTTCTCTGCAATTACAATTTTTACCCTTTTTCTAATAGAGATAAAAGGTAGTTGCTCAATTTCTCATTAGAAAATATCTAAATTTCAGGGAGATCCCTGCCGAGCACATACAAAAGGAAATAGACATTGCTCATAAAAAGCTAATTTCTCTAAATTAAAAAAAAATAAATAAGAAATGTATTTCAAAGAGAACTTTTCTTGTGGTGCAAAACAAATATATGCGAAAATTTAATCCTGCAATGATAATAACGTAAATTTGTTCAAATTTCGAGAAAATATTTCAAAAAAATAATAAATATAAAAAAATCGTTATCGACAGTGATTGAGACCATATAATTCACATTCCTCGTTAAATTTTATATGAAAAATATGATACAAATTAATCTTATTCAAGCTTAGCCTAACGTTACAAGTCACTATTGCAACCTGGCAATCCTTATTACGATGAATTAAAAAAAAAAAAAGAAAAATGAAAATGAATATACGATAATTATCTGAGAGATATTTTTTTTTGTGAGTTTCTCACTTCTTATGTACCATGAGAAGTCTATTTTATGAATAATTTATACGGATGTGCAACAGAGATGCAGGCTGGGTTTGTTGATTGTTAAGTTGATCCGAAAACCTGCAGTCAACTCACACACCTGTGAAACAAACAGGTGTCCTTTATACTCAATAAAAAAAAAAAAAAAAAAAATTGATTAGCATTTCGAACTCGAAAGTTCATTGCCTCACTACCCGATTCGTGTAGTGTTTCTAGGTGGATAAATACTACCAGTGTGGGTCCACCACACCCACGACGGGTCAACAACACGCAGTATTCCCCGAACGGTCACCCATCCAAGTACTAACCGCGCCCAACACTGCTTAACTTCAGTGATCTAACGGGATTGTTTTATGAAGCAAATTTGGAAATATCGCTTTCAAATATAATTATAAATACTGAATAGAAAAATATTTTACACTGGAGAGCACATTTACCTGGTGCTGATGTTTAAGAGTAAAACTTGAATGTAAGCACAAGCATGTGTGTTATTAAATTATATTTGCAGGTGCATTATGTGTGTGCTAATAATTATTAACTTTATTGCGTACTCGACGCTCAAACCGTGATATTTGAGTTACGCGTTGCATGCAAGGCTCATTAAAAAACTGGTTTTTAAAAATTACTAATTTATATAACTTCTACACACATTCAAATAAAATAGAAACAGAGTAAACATCAACTTAAAATTTTTGAATAACATAGAAAGTGAAATTTTACTTTGCATAAATAAAGTTGGGGAGGCCGGGGCCAAAAGTTCCGGGAGTAAGTTGTTGCGTTAACCTTATCTTCAAAATTAAGAGAGATAGCTATATGTTTTTAATACATCTCGATTAGTTAGCTAATATCGCCAATGTGTCGTCTATTTTTAGTAGCGTCCGAGACAGAATCCGCGTGTTTGACAAGAAGAGCTAGTTGCGCACGATGTCAGTAAATATTTTTGATTGTTATTTCTCGGTCTATTATGTTAATTTATATCAGGGTCATTAATTATTCCTTGATTATCAAACTGCAAAGTAAATCGATCTATTTAAAGAAAGAAAAAACATTTTTTGTTCCACGTCTTGAGCCAGGAATTGGCAGATGGGAACATATGAACTTCTATCTAATACAACGCTGCTGAAGGCTGGTGACCTTCTCAGAATAAAACATAAAGAAATTGCGACTAACGTTACAACTAGACTTTCCACCATACGACGAATCACTACTTAACTTGCACATGATTTCGACTCGCAACATAAATTTCACGCATAAAGGTGGTAGTTGGGTGTACAATCTAAATAATGAATAATACGAACAATACAATAGCCTCGGAATGGATTGAAACTTTGATTGACGGAATGCATAAACACGGTAAATGTAAATGTCAATTTTCAGGCGATGGATGGAGACTGGGTGTCTGGAATGCTAGGGAGTCAATGATCTTAAGGTATGAGAATTACGAGAAACTATGCACGTAAGGATACTAGATATTTTATGTGTACCTGAGACAAAGAAAAAGGGATGCGGAAGTAAAAACATATAAAATGGGGTGTTAAAGGGCGGTTTTGAAATATGGTCAGGAGTAGATAGTAATTCACATTTTAGTCAATGGGTCGGTTTGATTATGAATGAAAAAGCAGGACAGCATCTCAAAGATCAAGGATATGTATAGCCCAGATTGCTGTGGGTTAGAAGGAAAGTATAGGAATCACAAGATTATTTATCATAGCGTGCTACGCCCCAGTTGATACTGATCCGAGAGCACTCAAAGACGCCTTCTGGGACAATAAAAATATTACAATAAGTACTTGCGATCATGGTGAAGAAATCGTTCTCCTAGTAGATATGAACGGATGGATCGGCGTCCAACGTCAGGGTACATATCGACGCCTCCATTCAATATGAGTCTATGTGCTGACAGCGCTATGTATGAGACTATGCGCTGTGTACAAGCATAGGGAATAGTCTCATACAGGGCGCTGTCAGCATGTAGACTCATATTGAATGGAGGCTTCGATATACAGAAAGTGTGCTGGGTAATTTTGGGGATTCAAGAAAAAATCACAACGGGGAAAGATTAGTTAGCTTATGCTTAGAAAAGGGCCTATTTATTACAAATACTTGGCTTAGACATAAAATTATCCACATGTACACCTGGCGTAAAGGAAATAGCCACGGTATTATTGACTTGGTTATTGCGGATGGAAGACTAAGAGAACTATCAAAAGATACAAGAGTCATGAGGGGCTCTGAATGCAATACTGATCATTACCTTCTACTCTCCAAAATAAACTTAGGGCGAGAATGGAGTAGAAGGAGAACCAAACAAACGAAACAAACGCGAATCAAGATTGAAAATTTAAAGAAACCGCAAGTACGAATAGAGTTTCAGGATAAGTTAAACGAACGCATAGATAGGGCAGCTCGAGATGCGAGATGCGAGATTTATAAGCAATAAAGATATAGAGGGCGCATGGACTACGGGATATCATTGTGAAAACTGCGACTGAAGTGTGTGGTACGGCGGTTGTAGGAATAAAGTCTGGAGATGCATGGTGGAATGATGAAATTGTGGCAGCCCTACAAGAAAAGAAAGAAGCGTACAAGAGAACGTTGAGCATCACAGGTCTTAGCGATGAGGAGAGAAATAGGCTCAAAAATGATTACAGACACAAAAATAGGAAAGTTAAACGATTAGTCAAGAAGTGTGAAGATAAAATCAGAACAGAAGAAGACAAGAAAATACAAAAAGACTTCGAAGGAAGCAAGAAACTAATATTTAAAAAAATGGAGGAAAGTAAAAAGACAGAGTTTGTCAGCATGATAAACAGCGAAGGTGACATGCTATATGATACAGACGGGAAAATAGACGCTTTGAAAGACTCGTTTGAAGAATTATCATGAGGTAAAGCTATAGGACAGCAGAACTGCGACATAAAACATAATGCATTAGAAAACCCAATTCAGAAAATCTGTATCACTGAAGTTAGAGATATAATTAAGAATTTAAAAAACGGTAAGGCTGCTAGCGTAGACAGTATGAGCTCTGAAATGCTTGAATATGGTGGCGAGTACATACCTCACAGGCTGTGCGAATTTATGAATTTATTTATCGAGATGGGGGAAGCCCCAGACGATTGGAGAAAAGTGATGATCGTATCAACGTACAATAGGAAGGGAGATAAAAACAACTGCAATGGAAATAACAGAAGAAAAGATATGGAAAGTCTAAAGTGGATTAATGCCAGAAAGATCATGTACGGACCAAATATTTAGCTTAAGACAGATCACAGAAGAAAGTTTGAAAGTGGGAAATAAAGTTGTTTGTGCGTTTGTTGACCTAGGAAAAGCATTTGACAAGGTAGATAGAAGTAAACTTTAGGATGTCCTCAAAGAGTACGGAGTCAATGGATGGCTTCTACAAGAAATAAAAACAATATATCCAGGTCCTCTTCGACGAAGAACGTGTAGATCTGAAGACAGTGAGGGCAGGTGGGTTAGCTTTCGCAAATGACAAGGTTATTATAACAGAATAAATCGAAGACTTGTAAAGAATGTTGAGTAAATTAAATACAATCATGAAGAACATGTGCCTCAAAATTATCGTAAATAAAAAAAATTATAGTGTTTGAAGGAAAAGGCCACCTTCTCTGATTCTTCTTCCACGAGCCCGAAACGAGAATGTTGTTCAACTGAGCTCCCCAACCAGAATCCGCGGCGTCGGTTATCAGGAAATGAGTAATCTCTCTTTTGTGAAGTCATGTGGTCAACGATATACTCTCGGTCCACCATTTTAATTCCGATTGGACTTTTTGTGGGAGAGCATGTTTCTCGCGAAGCCTGCCCTGTTTGAAGAGCGTTGAAAATCTTTGCATATGGCGGCAATGGAGACACCCTTTGTGAATGATGAAGTTCGCAAAGTTCAGATGACCTGAGAGACACTGGATCTGTCTTAGGGTAGCTCTTCTTCTGGCTGTAAACTCCTGTACCAGACCTAAATTCCTTCGAATTTTGATTTCTGATAAATTCATCATGTTGTTTCGAGTGTTCGAGATGATACCCAGGAACTCGAGTTCCTGACAGGGTTCTAGAATACTTTTTTGACGATTGATTATCTAGCCTAGGTGTCCCAGAAGCTCTATCGCCTCGATGATCTGCGATGTTAATCTGGTTCTGTTTTGAGAAGCCAGAAGAAAATCGTCGAGATATGCAATCACCCTCATACCTCGCGACCGAAGGATTTCCGCAATCCAGTTCGTTACTGTCGCAAAGTTATGAGGGGCAGGTGAGATGCCGAAGGGCAAGCTCGTCATCTGATATAGCTCCTTGTGGTAAACAAGACGAAGGAGACATCGATGGCCCACTGCTATCGGTATGTGAAAGTAGGCCTTTGACAAGTCGATCCTTGTCATACAGTCTCCGTCCTGTAAGAACTCTGGAATCCGAAAGTGAGAAATCAGGAGAAATTTTCTTACCTTCACATGATTGTTTATACCCCGCAGATCGAAAATCGGGCTTACTCCTTTAGTGCTCTTCTTTACTAGAAACATTTTCGAAATGAAACTTGGTCCTAGCTTCTTCGGTCGTTCCAGGATTCGTTGACTCTTCAAGAGTTAGATTTGTTCTGTTAATAGCGGGTATATCCTAGTCTGGAACCTAGAAATTCCCAGTTGTTTACTAGAGGTGGTTTTAAAAATAAAGGTACCCGAATACCTGAAACTAGCTTTAGAATCGTGACAGGGTCTCCCAATGCTTTCCATCTTTCCTGAAAGCCGATCAATTGACCCCCTGAGAACCCCTGAGATGTCGGACGGTCATTTATCCTGATTCCTTCGAAAGCAATCATCTGGCTTGCCCCTAAATTATTTTTGTGCTGAAGTCGATCCACGTGTTCCACCCCTAGCTATAAAACTGGAGTGGCGACAAGAATTATTTCCCCTAGAAAACAGAGGTGATCTACCTACCCCCTAGAGACTGAATTAGAGAAAAGATAATCGCAGGAAGGAGGAACTTTACATAAAGCTGACTGCACATTTTTATTTGAGAGTTCCATCAGCAAACTCTCTCTTCGATTTTCAATACATTCAGCTTGTGAATGCCCAGTTCACAAACTCCTGAACATTGCTCTTAAGTAATTCCTTTCGTTCGAGAACTGCCATGCACAAACCTCTGAACACTTGATCAGTCGGTAGTAAATTGTCCTTCTTCCCAAGAAGGTGGCGCATCTCTTCGTTCACCTTAAGATCCGTGAACCATGAGGAAGCTGAAAAATATCCTAAAGCATTGGAATACCTTACATCCTTCCATTCAGCTGAAGTCATTAATTCCACCAGGAGGGTGTAAGGTGGGTTGAGAGGAGGGTCCCTGAGTTAGCAATGATGTTAAAAAATTAATCTGGCTCTGCAAACTTTCAAAACGTGTGCTTGAATGTTCTCTCCTTTCTGCTATATCCAGCTGGAGAATCTGAAAAAATAACTTCCGTGCTCCGAGTCCGCGGAACTAGATGGAAGCTGCGAATTCGACATCTCCGCGCTCAAAAGAAAGCAAAAATAATGGAAATTTTAAGAAGAAAAATTTTCTAAGCTTCAATATGGCGAAAGTACTCAACGCTATGAAGGTAGACGGCGTTGCCGCACTCCCTCGTGACCATCATGAGTTGAAAGAAGACGGAGAATGGGGAGATAGAGTAGGATAGATAAAGGCGAGCACGCAATAGCTTCTCTCATGGGGATGCCGTGTATCGGCCGAGAAGCATATAATTCTATATTTGTACCGACTGTGCTATACGGTAGCGAGACATGGACCTGTAAAGGAAAGGATAAGAGTAAAATTAACACGATTGGCATCAAACCTTTGCGCAAAATTCGCGGGAAAACGCTAATGGACAAAGTGAGAAACGAAATAATCCTCCAAGAATGTGGTGCAAAAGAGACAATAGTTGACACATGGGAAAGAAATCAGTTGAGATGGTTTGGAGGTGTTGAAAGAATGGAAGATGAACGACTAACGAAACAAGTGTATAAAGGTAAAGTAAATGGCCGTATGCCCAGAGGCAGACCACGGGAAGAACGGTTAGAATGTGTGAATGAGAGTGATCGCTAGATAGATTAATCAGCAATCTGAGTCGGAGCAGTGTTGCTAAACGAACGTGTTATTCAAATAAATAACACGAAACTTCTAGATTGATCTAAAAAATCCATATCTCCTTCCTCACATTACTATTGTCCAACCGAGCGAGTCACGCCTACCCCGAAATTGGAATGGCTCAATGGTATAATAATAATAATGTGATAGCGGCAGACTAGCAGTGGTATGAGTATAGGGGGTGGCCGTCAACCCGCGCCTCTTTTGCTAGCCCCCCCCCCCCCCTCCTTATGCATCACAGCGCCACCAAAGAGTACATTGTGTACCGAGGGTACGCCTTCGATACACACGATACTTTTTGTCCGTACTTCGCAAAAGGGAGACTGCGGGGTCCGGCGATGCGATTTTATACATTCTCATAGAAGAAGGTAATAGATTCGTGTAAAAATATGTCTGTATGATTAAAAGAAAATTAACGGAGTTATAGTATTTACAAAATTCCAAAAAACAAACGAAAATGAATATTTTTAGGCAGGGTTCTACTTTCTCCGCGCGAAAAAAATTCGATTTTTTTGTAATTTTTTTAAAACATGAAGAAAGATATAGAGTATGGTTTTCGTTTTGCCTAATAAATATACTCTTAAATTACATTAAATAGTTTTCTTTAGTTTATTTTATGCGCTCTATAAATATTTAAATGGCACTTGCCTCAAAATCTCGTTTTTACCGCTTGCTGAAAGAATCTCCGAAACTACCGCCGAATCGATTGGTCTGAAATATATACCATATATTCTATACATATACATCAACCGGTGGTAGCAGATTTTTTCATTTACATGCAAAGTAAACAAAATGGCGGCAATTTGAAGAAAAAAAATAAAAAATTTCTTTTTTGTTTGCAAAAAAATAATAGTAAAAATAATTTTTTTTATATAAATCTGCTACCACCGGTTTATGTATATGTATAGAATATGTGGTATACATTTCAGACCAATCGATTCGGTAGTTTCGGAGATTTTTTCAGCAAGCGGTAAAAACGTGGTTTTGAGGCAAGTGCCATTTAAATATATATAGAGCGCATACAATAAACAGAATAAATTTTTTTAAGGTAATTTAAGAGTATATTTATTAGGCACAATAAACTCTACATTAATATGTTTCTTCATGTTTAAAAAAAAAATCGAATTTTTTTCGCGCGGAGAAAGTAGAACCCTGCCTTAAACCAAACAACGCACGATATGAAAAAATGTCAAAGGAAGAAAAACGTGGCATTTTAAACACCCTAAAAGATTATCGCAACAACTATTAGAATTTTCTTGAAGAATCAAAAATTCAAATTTTGTCCACACAAAAAATAATGAAAAATCAAAAATTCCATTTTGCGGTCAAACTACACAAGATACAGAAAAAGACGAACCAATAAAAATTACGTATTAGAGAAAGATCTACAAATTGGTTACAAATCTCTTTTTGATAGGATGCGTAGTTTTTGTTTTATTCGTGAAAAACTGCATTAAAAATAGAAAAATTGAATTTCTAGACAAACGACACAAGATACGAAAAAAATAAATAACAAAATTTATTGACCCCAGAGAGAGCTACAAATTTGTCATCAATAATTTTATTGGTAGGATGCGTAGTTTTTGTTTCAATCGTAAAAAATGACATTAAAAATAAAAAAATTAAATCTTTTGGAAAACGACACGAGGTACGGAAGGAAATTAATCAACAAAAGTTGTTTACCCAAAAAAGATTTAGAACTTCTTGTTGAGAATTTTTAGGAAGAACGTCTAGATTCTCTTTTAATCGTAAAAAACAAGACTAGAAATAAAAAAATTCAAGCTTTTGGAAAAACGACATAAGAGACGAAAAAAAATGAAAAGACAAAAGTTTTTAACCAAAAAAAAACTAAAAATTTGTTATAAACTCTTATTATAACAATATATTAAAAACATGAAATTACCTTTTTGAAAAAGGACACAAGCTACAATAACATTTTATTTAACAAAATTTTGCGCCCAAATTATATCTACCAATTTTCTCAAAAGCCCTTTACGCTGGGATGTGTATTTGAGTTTAAATTGTGAAAAAGAGCACTGAAAATAAAACAAATTAAATCGATTGAAAAACGTCACAAGTTGTGATAAAATGTTTAATAACAAAATTGTTTTTTTTATACATAGTACGTGAATTTTTTTTCAATCATAAAAACAAGACAATGAAAATACGCACGTTTCAATACCAATGCATATTATGAATTGTAATAATATAAATTCATTGAATTGATACATTTTTCAGGGCAGCTGAAAAGAGAATTTGATGCAAAATAAGAAACAAATATTCAATTAATCATGATAAATAAAATTTGTAATTTATTTTGCAATATTTGAATAGGCAATCCCAGGCTAAGGTACAGAAATAAATATTGTATACATTCGATATAATAGTGTTGAACATAATGTTCAAAAGTTCACATTCTGGACAAAATTGAATGCGAAACAAGTGTTACGTGATGAGAATGTGTTCGTTAAGGTAGTTCACGCGAGATTCCACTTTTCTTGGGAATTTTCTTAAATTTTCTCAAGACATACAGGACATTTTATATGCAACGACCTTGCAATTCTTAATTTAATGTTGAGTCTGTGAAGGTAAATATTATCTACTGAAAGCAGTACCTTTTACATGGGTCCTATAAAGAAAACGAGTTGAATTTAGACCATTTACCATTTAGGACAGAAACTGAAGATGTATAGAAGAATATAATACAAACCTTTTACAAAAATTTCATTTTTTTCATGAGTTTAGTATAAGTGATATAACTGCCCAAAAAAAAATTTATTAATTCCCGCAAGGAAGTACTGACGATTTGGCAACACCCGCAACACTGCTTGCCTCGTTGATGAAGACGCTTTGAAATGCACGTGCTATCAAGACATAACCTCAAGCAGCCTCTAGAATCAGCTGAGTGTGGTTTTGTCTCGCTCATTGCTCAACTAGTAGATGCGATGTATAGGTTTATTATAGGTTTGTTTGAGTCGCGATTAAAAATGTACAAAACGAATAAAAAGTTTTTAAGAAAGGTTAGGAGAAATGCAATAGCGTTTTGGATCTGCCTGAGTTTAAACTTTTGGACGACTTTCACGCGCATGGACTACCTCAAAGCATAAGGAGCTTCAAAAAAAGAGAATTCACAATCACCAAATTACAGTTGTCGATGCATTGACCTTTAATTTCAAAAAGTGTGTACAGAAATGTGAGGGAAATACAAAGACCGAGCGCGAAACGCGAGAACCAACGGTTGCGCGCCCTGGTCGAGGGGAAACTTGCGTGCCCGCGCAGCGGGCAGATTTTTTGAAGGTAAAGATAATTTCCTTCATATTCTTATTTGCGTGGTACAGTGTATATGTAGCGAGCGTAAAATTTCATGTAGCGGACGTAAAGTTTTATGTCAGCCCGTCGGCAGAGTGTGCATGTGCGAACGTCGTTGGGCTGAAAGCAGCCACATTACGCCTGCTTCACGTGCATACAATGGTGCGTTTTCAAAGGAGGGTCGAACAAAGAGTAATTTTTTTCACGGAGTTAGTATACTAGAAGAATCCTAATAAAAATATGAGAAAATAAACGATACCACTAGATAACAAGATTTTGTTCATCATCAATTTATGGGACATTTCAGTATGTTTTTTCCGTAGAATACGAACCTGAAATTTGTGGTGCATTCATTTAAAAACGGACATATTTCATTCCGTGAACTTCACGCAAATAATTCATGTATCACCTATGTGAAGGTTTTACAATTTTTTTGAAACACAAATTGAGACAGTAGGACTTTAACACATAAAAAATGATTCTTACAACTCTTTATCGTATTTATAACTACATACTCACATACATTTGTGCAAGTATTTGTTCGGAGATATTTGGTTTCACCTTACCTGTAACAAAAAACACATTTTTGGAATTTCGCTCAGGAAAATTGGAAATAGATTTTAGCAAGACTACGGTTAATATTTAGACACTGTCTCAAACAATTATAAATTTGGCTGAACAAAATTGTATGCTATCAAAAGGAATAATGCAGTTGTATGTTTGAAAAAGTTAACAAAATAAAATACGTTAACAAATGCTTTATTATTCGAGTCATTCAAGAATGCCAAAAATCATTGTTTTCTTCTTTGTATGCATTAAATAAGAAAGATTTAAATAAGCCAAGAAAAGCTCGACGTACTTAATTCATGATATCCACAAGTCGACATAAGGTAAATGTCCCAGTAATCGTGACGGTCCCAGTCATCGTGAAACTTGGTTATAGTTTGAATATATTAATACAAAAATGTGTTAAAAGTAACAGTTAATGATAAAACTCACATATTTTTATCAGTTTATAATAGCAAATGGAAATTACATTCATTCAAAGAAAATAAAAAGCAAGAAAATTAGCATCACGATTACTGGCACGTTTACCTTAACGACTATAATTTTTACGCACTGGGTCATATTTTGTCTCGTAATTTCTCCCTGCGATTTCATGTGGTTGTTTTGTAAAACGCTAAAATTTGTTACTGATCAATACAAAATAATAATATATTGTATATTATGAAGTAGAATCATCTATTTAATTATATAATTTTGCACCAAATATGTGTTTCATAATTACGAGTCACACGCATCTCATGAGAATATGAAATTATACAAGAACTATGTTCTAGGGTACATTTAAAATTATGACACACTTTTGCATTCAGTGTTGTAAAGTATATATTATAAAGTCTGATTCAAAAGAAATCCGTGTATTTAACGCTAAGCTGTATAAAATTTGTTTAGGGAAAAATCTATGTTGGCAGTACGTACGTGCAAGTAACATATTTTATTTTTTCACTTCAATTTTCATTTAGAAAGGTTTCGTAAAATTTGCGTGAAGCTGGGATAAAGAGGCATTTAAGGGAAATTCAACATTATTTTGGTAGAGCTACACCCAAAATTAGTATACTTCAGTTCAACACATAATAATTATAACTATGAAAATGAAGACAGAAATATCTTCGATACATATAAGATGTATAATAAAATTTTGTCACGCGGACAACCGCGGAATTTCAACTTTAACCACATCTTACGGTCATGAGATAGGTGGGTAATATATATGGTTTATATATATATATATATATATATATATATATATATATATATCTAAAAATGCCATCTAAAAATGACACAGGCTACCAGTAGAACCGCGGTAAATCATACATATGACCACATCTCACGACAGTGAGATAGGAGGCCACAGTGCACGATGAAATCACAACAGTAGACCGGCAAAACCATCGTGCCGAAAGCGAAAAAATGGTTTTGTTATATTTGACGGGCTGAGAGTAAGAGCGGTGCAAAATAAGTTGCAGGAGAGAAGCGGTTTAAGTTTTCGTGTCAACGCAAAGAAGACTTGAAAAAAGAATGGGAGTGAAAACGGAATAAATGAGCGTCAGAGTAGAAGCGAACTGAAATTATTCCGCGGGGAAAAACGGTTTTGGTCTTCAACCCGCTTTGGCTCCCAGTCCGAACTCAACCCGCTTTTACTCACAGTCCCAACCCATGCAGAACATGGGAATTTTCGGCCCCCACCACTTTCCCATCTGGGAGCGACACACGCAAACGTAGCGTGTCGGTGAGTCGGCTCTGTTACATGCTGTGTAGACCAGCTTCGTGTAAAGCCGAAAATGCACGAGCAAGTATTCGCGACGAAAACAATTGAACAGTGAAAACAAAATACGGTAGCACGTGTTAGAAAATCCGAACACGTTATGAGGGAGAAGGGGGGGGGGCGACTGGAGCCAGATATATTGGTTCGAGTGGAGGAA
>CAKNXH010057505.1:0-17722 GCA_932178445.1 Andricus quercusramuli | reverse complement strand
TACGAAATAGTGGAATTTTCAAGCAAAAAGATTAATTGATGAACAAAACTGTTGCATTTTCAAACAAATAATAAAATTTACAACTAAAAAGATTATTTTCAGGAAGAAGCAACGGCAAAAAAAGAAATATAAATACAAAGCAAATAAATTACTAAGAAGAATGTTATATCAGGATTACCGCAAAACTTAATTTTAAAAATTCTCTAATTTTTCCCTAACCACTTTTTCATTTTCCCTGACCATTAATATTCAAAAACCAGAATATTACATTTGTAACATTTTGAACCTAGAATCTTTTATAAGCGGAATAAAATAATTTTAAATAAAAGTTGAAAATTTTCAAATCTATTCGGTTTGACAGTTATTTAAAGTTATTTAAATCTCGGACTTTTGTAAGATTTTTTTCCAAATCCCTGACTTTTTCCTGAATTAAAAAAAATTGTTGTTGGCTAGGTTCCTTTTTTCACTCACCAGTTTTCTTTGGTGCGTAAAGTTGAATTCATATTAAATTTCTGCACAATTTCTGCGAGATACTTATTTAATTAGTGAATTTCCGAAAGTTACATACATGAATGAAGAAAGGGGGCCCCCCCTTCAGTAACAAATCGTAACAAAATCTTTTGACCCCTCCCTCCCCCTTAAGCTGTTACGTAATTTAAGTACGGTCCCAAATAAAATAGTTTGAAGAATGAATCAATGAATTTTTTAAGTGTTGAAAATTATATCATTTTTGAACAATTTGAACTTAAAAACAGTACAATTTAGTGATTATAAGTTGTTTCTTGAAAATCTTAAATGAAAAATGTCATTTACAAATGAAAACTTAAAAAAAATGAAACAATGAAAACTTTAAAATAATGAATATATTAATTGAAATGTTTTTGAAAATTAAAAAAGGATTTTGAAGTTTCAATCTGATGCATACATTTAATTAATTACGTAAGGCATTCAAATTGAAATAGTTCAATTTTTAACGTAAAAATCTATAAATTATTCAATTATAAACAGATTCAGAATCGTCTTATAAAATCAATTTTATTATAATTCTATTGTTAAGAGTCGTACTACAGTTCAATTTTAAAAATAAATACTTAATTTATATTTACAGTTTATCAACTTAACATTTTTCTCGTTTTCTTTTTTTTTTTGTCGAAGTTAACCCGTACCACCGAGCCTCTGAAATTAACATGGGGTTTTAAAAGGGAAAAGCTTGATTTAAAAAAAAATGGGGAAAAGAGCTACTTGTTATAAAATTTTTGTGAATTGTTATTATGCTTAGAAAGTGACCCCAAAAAATGCAAAATAGCAGTTCTCTATTAAATTCATACTAAAACCGGTGTCCGTCGGATTTTCTTTACAAGAATTATTTTTAATTAATAAGGGACGAGTTTCCAAGTATTTTGTAAATAAGTTTTTATTATTCAAACAATAATTATTTGTTCATTCAAATCCGGAAAAATATGCCGGATATGTCAATAGAGAGAAAATCTACAGTTTATTATTATTAAAGTAGGGTTATTGTCACATTGTTAGATTAGGATTATTATCCTATTGGAAAATAACTGTCCAGAACCTTTTGCACGACATTATATATAAGAGAAAATAAATTTTTATACTCCCACATGTGCGTGCGTTATTATTTGCTTTATGTACGATTTCAATTTCAGTCAACGTTTACCGACGATGTTTACACATAAATCTGTCTTGGGTCATAGTTTAGGACGCACGCGATTTTTTTGGAAGAATATTGGTATTTTTGTTGATAAATTCATTTCTTTGATCGAAAATTCCACTATTTCATTGTAAATTCGATTGCTTTTTTTTATTCAAAATTAATTTTTCACACCGAAAAGTAACTGTCCCATTTTTGGTTAAAAATTTATATCTTCCAGTTAAAAGTTCATTTCTTCCTTTGAAAATTAAACTATTTTGTCGGAAATTATATTTTTATTTCATTGCAATTATTTCATTTTTGGTTGAATACTTATTGCTTTAGCTTAAAATTCGTTTCAAAAGTTGAAAATTGAACAATTTTCTTGGAAAGTTTTTTTTTTTCTTGAAAAATTATCTTGTTAGTTGAACATTCATCTTCTTTGGTAGCAAGTTATCATCCTTGTTTGAAAGTTCATCTATTTTAGTTAAAAATTCATTTCTTTGGTTAAATATTCTTGTTTGGGGTGTGGAGGGGTTAAAAATTAATTTTTTTCAACTGCAAAATTGAGCATAAACTAAAATTTTCAGTTAAAAAATGTATTTTGTTTAGTTATTTCTTATGTTGGAAGCTTAACTATTTTCTTGAAAATTTGTTTTTTATCTGTTAAAAAATAATTTTTTACTAAAAATATGACTAAGATAGTTATGCCACACAAAATATGAAACATTTTAGGTCGTGAAATCTTGTCTCCTGTGTATATATAGTCATCCGGGATTTTAAAACCGGAGTAAATTTGAAGAGGCAAGTCTTGCCTCTTCAAATTTCAAATTTACTTAAATGCTCTTGCCTGGCATGAGCATTTAAAATTTTATAATTGATTCAATTAAATTCCAATTAAATTAATTCAATCATTCAATTTTAATTCAATTTTATAATTAATTTAATTCATTAATAATTTAATTATTTAATTAATTAATTTATTTTATTTTATACTTTAAAATGTTATCAATTTTATTTTCATTAATTCTATACATTAAATTTAAAATTATAATTATTTATTATCATTTAAACTTTGCAATATTTGAAATGGATGAAAAAATAAAACATAAATAATAAAAAATGAAATCACTTGAAAAAGATGAATATTATTAATCTAATCTTAAAATCCCATATACGTTCCTGAAAGACATAATAAAAAATATTTCGGGACTTCCTTACATGCATGGGTATGTCAGGTGTCATTCGCGAAAACAAAAATCAACCCAAACCTCCTAATAACCCGCGAAACTGAATCGTGAAGTCGGGCGAGCTCGGCTCGGCCCGTGCCACAAGTTCGTGCTCGTGCATTTTCGGCTTTACACGAAGCTGGTCTACGCAGCATGTAACAGAGCTGACTCACCGACACGCTAAGTTTGCATGTGTTGCTCCCTGATGGGAAAGTGGTGGGGGCCGAAAAACCCCACGTTCTGAAGATACTGTTTCCACGAGACTACAGGGAAAAACAGCTTGAGTTTTGGCCGCGAGGAGAAACGGTTTAGGCGTCTAAGCCGTTTCTGCCCTTAACGTATTTCAATCCGCTTTCCCTCTGGCGCTCATTCAAACCGTTGTTACGCTGAAGCTTTTCAAATTCGCTTTCGCTCCTCTACTAATTCCACACCGCTTTTACTCTCGGCCCGTCATCTACAGCACATAATAACTAGATGGCATATCTGTAAAACAATCATTTTCCGATTGAAATCGCGATACTCGTATATTATACTCATTACATGTATACAACTTTTTCTACAACATAAAATGTCTAACAAGAAGAAATTATTTATTAGAATGTAATGCGATTTATTAAGGCTACAGCTTCTACTCAAATTATCAGCTTGCATAAAGTAAAGGTTTCTGCAATTCAAATGAGATGCTTTAGTATTAGGGAAAGTACTACGTCAAGAAGATAAAATCAATAAAAGCAGGTCTAAGGAGTGAGGAATACCTTATTTTTCTTGAATTAATCTCAATTGAATTGTTAAAATACTTTTTACACGAAATTGGGCCTTATGCTACGTACTTATAACATCTTTCCGGAACTTTCGGAAGAAAATAAAGTCTTACGTCAAATCCCAATTTAGTAAAGTTTGAACTTTCTCGACAACTTGCTGCAGAAATTATAAAATAAAAAGGCTGATGTCGAGTTGCGGAACGGTCAGGGGAACACAGCGAGTGGTGCCATCCCCTTCCAAGCTACTACCTTCTCAACATTTCATCATTAGCCATCGAACGGTCGAATCACATTTCCCATAATTTTCTCTTCACACTTTACTCAGGCTTAGGGCTGGCAGAAAAATCTACAAAATAAATGTTTTCCATGCTGGCTTGTTTGAAAATTGTTGGTATATTGTATTGTTGATATATTGAAATTACACTTGAACTCCAAAGATACGAGAAGTTCGGGAATCGGGAACTCGAAGATACGAGCGTCAAAGGGGCTCCCACTCTTGCAACGTTTAGATTTCGCATGGACTATTCAACAGGCGCATATCGCAGGCGTCTCTTGTTTTATTTCCAAGAGCTTCCACGGACTTTCTCGGTGAGACTCCTTGCGATTTGCTTTTAGACCACGCCTTCTGCCTGTTGACACGTTCGCACCACTGAATATTCGCAAGGAGACTCACCGAGAAAGTCCGTGGAAGCTCTTGGAAATTTTGCTCGCACTTTTAGAATTAATGCGTGACAAATGTTCACGCGCTAATGCCTACATTAGTCATAAATTAGTCTAAAAGTGCGAGCGAAATTTCCAAGATCCTCCACGGACTTTTTCGGTGAGTCTCCTTGCGATTTGCCTTGAGGCCACGCCTCCTGCGAACATTTAGTGGTGCGAACGTGTCAACTGGCAGAAGGCGTGGTCTAAAAGCAAATCGCAAGGAGGCTCACCGAGAAAGTCCGTAGAAGCTCTTGGAAATAAAACAAGAGACGCACGTGATATGCGCCTGTTGAATAGTCCATGCGTTAGCGCCTTGAAATCTCTTGCGCTAAACCCCGGATTTTTTTCTCCGTGCATCTTTGGAGTCGAGACGCTTGTATCTGTGGAGCGCTCGTATCTCTGGAGCTCGTATCTTTGGAGTTCGAGTGTAGCTACATATTTCCCCCTCATAGATTTTAAGTATTTATTTCACTTGAAACTCAACTAAACTTTGAGCTATAAACTAAACTTTCAACTAATAGTCGGTAGAGTATTTATCTTATAAGAAATCATAGCAGAAATGTTTTTTATAAAGAAAAACAGCAGTAATTGTTTGAATATAATTTCAGATCTTAATAATTATAGTCCAATATATAATATAATTTTGGAATCTCTAATTTAAAAAAATTTAAATTCTTTTAAAATTCTAAATTGATGAATTTTTTTCAAATAAAAAAATTATATATTTTTTTATTTTTTATCATATTATATGTTTATACATTCAACTTATTAGTAATATTAATAATTTAAATTTCAAAACAATGTATTAGGTGTCAATAATGTTTAAATTTAGAACTCTTTCAATGTTTAATATTGTCATTAGATTTACATAGAAACTATAGTACCTTATGTTATGAATCCTTGATACGCTATTGCTAATTTCTATCCTTGTTAGGAATTCTCGTCCTCTCTTTCTCAATTTACTCTTTGCAAAAATGGAGCAGAAAAGTTGGGGAGTCTCTGATTACTCAACTAAGTTAACAAAATTATTAGAATTTTTTAAAAAAGTATCAATGTTTTTTAAACAAATGTCTTTCAAAAGAATTACACAAAATTTCTTGTCAAAAATGAAGCTCCAACAGGTAAATTTTTCAATTTAAAATTTCTAACCTAAAAAAATGTTTTTATTCAGATGATAGTTATAATAAGTAATATTTTTCCATATTTATAGTGATAAGATGTGGAAGAGGATTTTTTAAAAATAATGACTAAGATGCCGAACTTTGAAATTTAATATACGTCCTGAAGAGGAAAACAACACAAGTTTTCGAAACGTTGACAGTAGAAAATGAAGGACTTTTAACATCTTAATCTACTTTTGGTCTGAAGTATGTCAATTTTTTACCATTTTCATATATTATTTATAAACTAACTGGTAAAAACGTGCGTGAAACTTTACGAACAAACTCAAATCGAGTTACGAATCTGACTTGGAATGTCAAAATTACATCGATAAGGAATTGTTCTTCTTCTTCTCTAAATTTGAATTAGTAAAATATAACTGATTTTCAGTTCATAAATTCTACTAATTGCTGTAGCTAGAATTGAGTCACTGACAATTAGTAGAATTGTATTGATTTGATCAGAAAAAGGAAAATTACTAATAAAATCAGTTATATATACCTGCAATAATATAACTGATTGATCATTCATAGTTGTATTCAAGAAATTAGTTAATTTTAAGAGGTTGTAATAACATGTAATAAATGCTTATTCGTTTATTAAAATTAAAATTTCAAAATACATGTAATTCTGAATCAAACAATATGAAGACCATATAAATTGTTAAGACACAAAAGCTTAGTACTAAAAGACAAATAAATTATTAAATTACTGCGGCTTCTTTTTCTTTTTCGAATAGTAATACATGAAACTCAAATAACAAACATATTTGTAGTTAGAACATGAACATAATGCAGTAAACTGAATAAAGCAACAAACTTACTAACTTTCATCCTCAAATTCGTGGTGAGCTTTAAAATTCTCTAAAACATTATGCAGCGAGTGAACGGAGTTCTGAACTGTTTTCACATATTTATAAATATAAAGTTCTACGAAATTGTACAGAAAGGTTAATGAGTTCGCAAAGCCTACGCTTAATACGTAGTGTAACTTATAGAATAAGTCAAAGGCATAAATTGGGTTTGCATCATCGGCAATCTGAATGAAGTTCCTGTCCATTGAATTGAAAAATCGATTCTTTCCTTCTCCTTTGACGCAAATAACACCGGCACACAAAAAAAACACTTTTCTGTTCTACAGATGCGACACATATATTCCCATGTATTCTGAACCGCTTAGCACAAATCCGTGGTCCGTTTGATCCCAGCACATCTGGGTCAAGGGCATTTGAAGGTCAAATGGACAGAAAAGTATTTTGTGTGAAGATAACTACCATAGTTTATGTTTTTTGGGTCGCTGAATCCGAATCCGGGGTTCATTTGAACTCAGCGAGTCGAAGTCAAGGTCATTTCAAGGTCAATTTCGTTCATTTCTCTAAAAACAAATTTCTGACTGCAGATTATAAAAGAACGGAAGATTTTACGTCCAGATATGCATGTTATTATTTTTTTGTGACGACCTGTTAAGGTCATTTTATTTAAATATATAGATGATTCATATGGGTAAATGGCAAATGGGCTACATGGGACTAGACTACCATACTAATATATTGTGGGGGTCGCTAAGTCTGAATCCGAGGCCCGCTTGACCCCACGGTGTCAAGGTGAAGGCCATATCAAGGTCATATCAAAGTTAGATCGAAAGAAAAATGTGTTACCGATCCAAAATTTGACTTCTACATGTGGGTAAACTTTCCCTGGCGTCTCGATATTTTTCTGCTTTTACCCACGCTTGCAAGGAACTTTTGACAGCTCTAACGATTCGGCAAGTGAGCTTTTATGAAGCCGCCCTTATCCGATTTGCCTGTTACACCAACGATCAGCTAACTTCACTTGAGCGAGTAAATCTAGTGGCTTCAAATTTTAAAGACGGTGGTGACAACTTTTATGAGAACAAAAGACAGTTTCTGTACGAAGTTACCGGCAACACCATTTACCCGAAGTTTTTTCTGTGCTCCACGTGGTGAGGGCGGAAAACGGATTTTTTTCTTGCTTTTCATTTTTCGGCTAAGCCCTGTGCTGAAGGCATTGTGCCGTCATGGCTGGCACGTGAGAAAGTACGATGCAGGGTATTGGACGCCCAGTATCGGCGATTGGTCAGGGTGAGGAAACGGGCCCGCAATCGTTGCCATCCAGCTACCGCTACCCTTTATTGGTTGGCGATTCAACTGATGAAGAATATAAAGCTACAACAAGTAATCATGTTTTTACCAGCCATGACTGCAACAGCGATAAAAATGTGTTTTGCTACGTTTGTGGAAAGTATGAAGTCATCACTTGCCGTAGGTCAATGAATGAGCAATGTAGAGACATATATCGTCAATGCTATAAAAGAGAAATTTCCCTTAAAAATGAAACATTTGCTCCAGATAGCATTTTCAGTGCTTGTTACACTATGCTTTTACGTTGTAATAAAATGAAAAACAATAAAATGTTAAAATACTCCTCACCGGTAATATGGTCAATACCTCAATCAGAAAAAGACTGTTATTTTTGCAACACAAAAGTTAAAGGATTCAACGCTAAAAACAAATCAAGAATATCTTAAGCAATAGTGTCTTCTGTCATAGCTGCAAAGTCTAATCAACAGTCTGCTATCGAAAATATGGATACGAGCTCAATGATAAATGAAGCTTCGACAAATAAAGAGACAGATAGAGAGGTTATGTTAGACGGTGAAGAAGAATCTGATTATTGCTCATACGAAGACCATGAAAATGAAGAATATGTGCCAAAATTGCGGAGAAAGCAAAAAAATGAATCTATAAGACTATTCAACCAAGATAGTTTAAACGATTTCATCAGGAGCATGGGTCTTCCTAAAGATGCTTCTGAATATATGGCAGCTGAGTTGAAGAGCCGTGGAATGGTAGAACACACGGAGAAAAAGGTCTAGTTGGGCTAACTAGATGAATCTAGTTACGCGCGTCTAGTAAATTTAAGGCAGAAGTTTCGTTATTCTTACTCGATGTCTTGTAAGTAGTCTAGTAGATTTAACCGAGACGTCGTGTTATGGCAAATAGTGTCCATAACTAGACATCTAGTAGCGTGTTACCCCCCACTAATTTCTTACTCCCTTCGTCGCTCCCTCCTACACCCTTTACCTACACTTTCTCTCCCTCTAGCCGCCATGTTGTTCTGAAGATAATGCTTCAGGCCGTACGATTTCTTCCAGTAATATAAAATCATACCTTCGGCCAGTGTTTAATAAACGAACTCCATTTTTATTGTGCTGTTTACATTTTGACACCTGTCTTAAAGATCCTCAAAACATACTTATTTTCCTAGAAAAAACTATTTCCCGACAGTATACATCTGATAAATTTTACCAGAAAGCTAGTTAGACTACCGAAACACGGAGATGTAAGCCTAACTCAACGTTCACTTACTTTTACTAGACAGCTAGTTAGCACTACTAGCCATGGAATTTTTCGATGTACTAGATGTCTGGTAACTTGTACCAGATGTCTTGTAATTTTAACTAGACAGTGTTTAACTAGACTGTCTGGTGTGTTTAACTAGACGGCGTGTTGGTTCATATTTTACTAGACGGTCTAGTACGGCTAACCAGAATCCTTGTTACCCTAACTAGACATTTTTCTCCGTGCAGGGGACGGAGTCATGTTTCTACAGGAATCGAGAAAAGAAGTTCCGTCAGTACTTCAATAAAGATGAAGAAGGTATGTTGGTATATTGCAGAGACGTTAACGGTTTGATGAATGAACTAAAAAAGGATGTTTACGTTCCAGAAGAATGGAGATTGTTTATAGACTCGTCAAAACAAAGTCTTAAGGCTGTGCTGCTTAACAATGGAAATGATTACGCAAGTCTACCAATAGCGCATTCAACAAAATTAACAGAAAGTTACGAAAACGTCCAATATGTATTGGAGAAAATTGAATATGACAAACATAAGTGGCAAGTTTGGTGTGATTTGAAAATCATAACCATTCACCTTGGTCAACAATCAGGATATACAAAGTATCCCTGCTTTTTGTGTTTGTGGGATAGCAGGAATCGCACGAATCATTACAAGAAGAAGGTTTGGCCAATAAGAGAACAACTTGAACCTGGAAATCATAATGTACTTCAACAACCTTTAATTGATCCATCAAAAGTATTGTTCCCGCCTCTGCACATTAAACTTGGACTTATGAAACGATTCGTCAAAGTTTTGAATAAAGAAGGAACATGTTTTCAGTACTTGACAAACGAATTTCCTCGATCAAGTGATGCTAAATTGAAAGAAGTAGTATTTGATGGACCTCAGATCCGTAAAATGTTTTACGACGAAAATTTCATCAAGACAATGACAGGCTTAGAAGAAGCTGCTTGGCTCAATTTTCGAGATGTTGCTCAAAACTTCTTAGAAAATTACAGAAGTAATGACTACAAAGCAATCGTAGCAAATATGGTGAGGAACTATCGACGCTTGGGATGTTTGATGAATCTCAAACTTCATTTCATGGACTCTCATATTAGCTATTTCCCTGAGAACTTAGGCGATTACAGCGAAGAGCAAGGGGAGCGTTTCCATCAAGATCTAAAAGACGCTGAACTTCGATGGCAAGTAAAATGGGACGTGAATATGTTGGCTGACTACTGCTGGCTGCTAAAGAGAGATCAAGTACCTGGCGATGAAGATAGTGATAGTTCGAAGAGAACTAGAAATACACTGCATAGATCCTTTGACAATAAAAGAGAACGTTATACGCGAAAGAAAGAATAAACGCTATTCCAAAATGCCATACCGTAACTCTCGTTTAGTCCTGATTCGTTGGGTTAAAGGAGATTCAGATTCGAATTCAGCTACCCTTAAAACATGTAAAAGTCAAATTTTGGAACAGTGACACATTTTTCTTCAGATCTAACTTTGATATGACCTTGATCTGACCTTGACCTTGGCACCCTGGGGTCGAATGGGCCTCGGATTCAGACTGAGCGACCCCCACAACATATTAGTATGCTAGTCTAGTCCAATGTAGCCCATTTAGCCATTTACCCATATAAATCATCTATATATTTAAATGAAATGACCTTAACATGACCTTAGAGGTCGTCATAAAAATATAAAAACATACATATCTGGACGTAAAATCTTCCGTTCTTTCATAATCTGCAGTCAGAAATTTGTTTTTAGAAAAATGAACGAAATTGACCTTGAAATGACCCTGACTTCGACTCGCTGAGTTCAAATAGACCCCGGATTCGGATTCAGCGACCCAAAAAACATAAATTATGGTAGTTATCTTCACACAAAATACTTTTCTGTCCATTTGACCTTCAAATGCCCTTGACCCAGATGTTCTGGGGTCAAACGGACCACGGATTCGTGCTCAGCGGGTCAAAATACATGGGAATATATGTGTTGCATCTGCAGAACAGAAAAGTGGTTTTTTTTGTGTGTCGGTGTAATGTAAGGTTGAACACTTGACGTTGCCTCAGCTCTCACGCTTTCCTGATAATCATCTAGATTTGTTCCAATCTGAAACATGCTCACATGTATTTTTAAAGATTGTTTAAGTTCTTGATAATAATTGTAAAAACTAAGTTTCAACCAAAATGGCATAGTTACATTATCATTTCAAAAAATTAATTGTGAACAAAAGTAAAGTCATTTTTCAACAAATGAATTCAGTTTGCACGAAAAAAAAAAGAATTTTAACCAAAAAAGAGAAGTTTAAAAAACGGAATAATTAAATATTCATTAAAAATTAATTTTTAACAAAAGAATAAAAGGATTTCTAACAAAATTGGTAAAGATGGAACCATCTTCAAGCAAGAAGAATAATATTTCACCAAAAAAGACTAATTTACAAAAAATACATGAATTTACAACCAGATAGTTGCATTTGTCAACTGAAAAATATAATTTTTCAACCAGAAAGGGTATATTTTAATTTTCAGCTGAAAAAAAAAAAATTTTGAAATCTTTCTCTGATAATTACCTTTCTTTTCAATCTATTTTAGACTCTAATTACAATTTTGCGGATTTTAGGAGAAAAAGCCGAAAAGTTACTAACTTGACCTCATATACTTTCTTAATATATTAAAACTTGACAAAACCTTTAATGTTTTAAAATACTTATCTCAACATTACAAAATTTATTTTTTACAATTTTATTTCATTTCTAAAATAAATTTAACAAAATTTATTTTGTAAAGAAATATATCATGATTTTGAAAGGACAAAGCAATTTTAAAGGTAAGTCTTTGTAGCATTTTAATAACGAATGAACATATTTTTAGAATATTTTTCCTTGATTCTGCCCCAGGGTCAATCGTGGGACAAAAAACCGTGGAGAAATTTTAAATAGAGAGAGTACTCTGTATACATTAATAATAGTATAATAATTATAATAATATTCATTATAATAATATTCATATCAAGTATAACTTACCTAATTAGAGATTTTAATGATTAAAAAAACTAGTATAGGTTTTCAGTACTTGTAGAGCGTGGCGAAGCACAGAGAGTTCAAACAATATTGTAGGGTTGTAACGCTTCGTTTTTCGCCCCGCTCCACAAGTTCTCAAAACCGGATTAATTCTCATAATGCAAACCATCAACAACTGAAATTTAGTGATTGTGAGTTCTCTTTTGTTAAAGCTTTTTCGGCTTCAACGAATACAATCTCATCACGTTTCTCGTGAGAAAAAAAAGGTTAAAAGCAAATTTTTAGACCTAATTTTAAGAAAATTTTGTTGTTAAACATTTTATTGTATAAAAAATTAATTTGTTAATTTTTAATATCATTTTTTAAGATTAAATCAAAAACTACGCGTCTCGTCAAAATATGATTAATGCGAAATTTGTGGCTCTTATTTGGGTGAACAACTTTTGTTAACGTTATTGATTTTAATTCCGCAAACTTCAAATGTTTTATCGGGAACGTCAATATTTTTGATTTCGCGATAAGCTAAAATAGAGCGAATTAATAGTAAAATACCTCCTCCGGTTGAATACGTCCTGTCTAACCTGTAGTTCACAAATCGTGGAAAGTTGATGTTTGTGATGTTTTGGTGTAGCCAGCTTTCGACGCACACGAGGATGTCTATATCAATAAGGACTTTTTGTATCTCTTCTTTACGTTTTAGGAAACTTCTTGCATTCCAATAGAGAATTTTGACTGGCTTTGTTGTTGTAGACTTAGAGGTAGAGTTCATTTTTGAGAATGTAAAGATTTCGAGCTGGTGAATTCTTGTTTGTCGTTTGAACTAAGCTCATCTGTAGTGTCGATGGTCTCAAGCCTTTTAGTAATTTTGACAATACGAGCTTTCAGTTTGCGCTCTACGAGGTGGGGATGAGCGTCTCTGAGCATGGTGATTAGGCTTGATGTGTCAGTAGTGAATTTCAGAGCTGCCTCTGGTATGTTCGGGCTTCCGTAGTACGCTCTGAGAAACGAAGCAAACTCTTCGAAATCGAGCGGATATTTATTGATGCTTATTAAGAAGAAATTCTTGGCTGGAGCAAACTGAGCATCAATTGCTTCTTTAGTACATGGCTTTTTGACTATTTTCCTTGTGCGTTTTTCTTGGGCTTTGATTGAAGTACTGTCTTCGACGGGGTTTGCTGAGCTCTCCACCTTTGCTTGCTCATCGTCATGAGTAGACAATGTAGAGCTGGATAGCAGGCTGTGCTTTCTCTTGAATCTTGCACTGTTGGGTGTAATTGGAGGGGTCATTAAATGTGTGAAAGAGGATGAAGGTTCTGTTTCCGCAGTGTCCATATTTTCGTTACTTTGATTTTGAATAGCTTGCGTGTTGTTCAAAGTATCTGTGCGGGAGTCCTTGTTTACATCTTGAGTTGGGCAGTGTTTAGCAAGGTGTCCTTCTTCTCTGCATAAGAATCAAGTAACTTTCTCGTTGGAAAAGTAGATGCAGTATGTGGTGTTGTCATACTCGATTTACATATTGTCCGGAAGGTTAGTTATGTCTTCAGGGTTTATATATACTTATCGCCTAAAGCTCATTACGTGTGCATAATCTGGTTAATTGATGCTTGATCTGATACAAGTGATTTGAGAGACTGGAGTAATATTGAGAGCCTTAATTTTGTCTTCAATGACGTAGTGCGGTATGATGGGACACACGTTAGAAATAATTATTCTCTTGGCTTTCGATATCAGCGGTCTAAGTGTCAGAGTGTGTGAATTTATGTTTATTTTTGTACCTACACTACCGTCGGAAATTGTGCGCACGACTCGCGTGAGCGCTATTAAAAATCACTGCTGACTTCGAACGACGATATTTCGACCTCAAATTCAACTTTTTGTACGACCTAGGAAAATTTTTTCAAAAACCTAAAAATTATACGACATGGAGCCTAAAATCTCATCTTTAATTTAAGCCAAGAAAACTCAAAAAATCTTTATGGGTGCCCGAGATATGATTAAAAATGTTCAGTCGTATCTAAGCTCAATTTTAATCGACGATCACGGTTCTCGGGCGGTCTTCTACTCGCCTCCTTCGTTGAGGCAGGACCGAATAAGCCACGCAAAGAGGTGGCGCCTAAGTGGACATTGACCTATTCTTTAATATGGAGATAATATTAGATTCAAATAATTGTCCACACTCACAAATAACAATAAATATTTTTTTTCATTCACCATAATTTGAAATAAAAATTACTAATGAAGAGAAACAAAAGCATAAGAGGCGCCACCTTAGTGCGTGGCCTATTCGGTCCTGCCTCAACGAAGGAAACGAGCAGCGGACCGCCCGAGAACCGTGATCGTCGATGAAAATTGAGCTCAGATACGATTGAACATTTTTAATCATATCTCGGGCACCCATGAAGATTTTTCAAGTTTTCTTGGCTTAAATTCAAGATAAGATTTCAGGCTCCATGTCGTATAATTTTTAGGTTTTTGAAAAAATTTTCCTAGGTCGTGCAAAAAGTTGAATTTGAGGTGGAAAATTTGAGAAAATCTTGAATTTTTTTTTGAACTTCTCAAGTGCTGTACTATTTTCAGAAGGTCAAAAAAATATTTGCTGGGTACCAATAGACTTGGAATTTCATGAGCTTTTCAACTGTTTTTTTTTTTTAAATGCTCTATCTCTTTTTTTCGCCGAAATATCGTCGTTCGAAGTCAGCAGTGATTTTTAATAGCGCTCACGCGAGTCGTGCGCACAATTTCCGACGATAGTGTATCTCCGTGAGTTTTTCGACAAGCTCCTGTTTACTTAAGTAGACACAAATTTTACTGTTGGAAATTCTTGAGACGAATAATACATTGGCTGACGTGACGATTTTTCCGATTGCGAGAGTGTGATCTTTGATCGTTAAACCTTCGATTGAATCTGCTACTACTGCTCGATCTTTCTTGGGAAATTGATCCTGCTGTGCTACTCTGGCGTAGGACACTTTTGGTAGGTTTTCGTTCTGAGAGGAATTTGATACATTTTGAGTTGGATTACTTTGCGAGATGCCGCCCCTGTAGTCAGATGTCATCTTTGGCTGGTTAGGTGCACCTTCGAGACAGTTCAACTGCACTAGCTCATTACTATTCACTAGCATAGCACAAAATGGTAACTGCAATTTTGCAATTAGAACGAGAGCAGCTTGTTTTAGAATATGCCACATCTATCATGCACTCTTTTGAAAAAGATATTTTACCCTCACGATTTGTATTGAGTGCTATCTCTAGACGTGACCTACTTTATTGTCACACTATTGATGTCTCTGAAATGTTATTCAATTCTAATAATAAGCTGATGCTAATTTGTGATGATACATATGCTGGCCATCAGAAAATCAGTGATAATTAGTACCATCGAAAATCTTACTTAAGCCAGAAAAAAGGTTCCCTCATGCAATCCTTTTACCATCTGAACAACAACCGGACGAGTTCTAGAAATGGCAGGACCATTTTATGCGAACATAAATGACGCTGAAATTATAGAAAATCTGGTTGAAGATCCGAATAGTTTGTGTCAATTAATGAATGAAGGCGACAAATTTATCCTTGATCATTTTTTTGCGATGCAAACACGTACTGAAGTCCAAGGGCTTTACTGTGCTGATGCCAGCGATGAAGGGAATTGAAAACAGTTGACATGTAAATAATCAAATCAGTCCTGTTTCGTTACAAAAGTTTGGTGGACAGTGGACTCTGTCCATAGAATAATTAAACAAAAATATGTCGCAAACACTTAAGCTAAAGAAGCTGAGGAGAACCCCTGGTTTCGTAAAAAGCTTATGCTTGGAAGTGTCTTATCCAAAGACATTCTTGACTTTCCTGAGATGATGGAGTCAGACCTGAAAATCTTATTCACGGGTTCCCATCAACTCCCACAAGCAGCTTCGTACTTTGTCGACATGATGAATGAGAATGTATCTATCAATTTGAAATTCTTCTAAGGGCAGAGTAGATAGCTGGGGGGTTTCTAATAAAAAATTCCTACCTCACCGATATCAAAAAGCTTCTAAGCTGTAGTAGTTCATGTCCGTGCTAAGCTTCTATAATGTTTTCGCAGGATCCTGATGACGGCACTGAATGATAAACTTACGCAATTGTAAGAGCCGAATTCACGTTAACAGCTTCAAGGTTATAATAAAAGGTGGTGTTTCGGGTTTTAATTGTGTGCAAAACCATGAAATTTGCCGACGTTTCGTGAACATTGCAGTTCACTTCTTTAGGGCTAACCTAAAACTGAAATTTCAGGTTTTGTTGTTCTTATATATACTTTCTACGATGTCTGTAATTGGCCAGAGCGCCCCACCGAGGGACTGGTCGAACTTGATTGGCCAATAAAATCTTTTTCAAAAAAACCCAGGAGAACGGAAAGCCAAATCGGATTTGTACTATATTTATTGCCCTTATTGATGTTATTAGGGTGTATAAAGATTACGATTGCTTCTTCTTGTTTTCTTGGAAAGCTATTGTATGTCTTTGTGATGACGGTTGTTTTATCAAATAAAATGCTATGTCCTGTTTCGATATGATGCTCAGCTAGTGCCGATTGCGTGAAATGTTCTAGCCTGACTTTACTCTAATGTTCCTTTATACGTTGGCTCACTGCTCTCGCGAATTCTCCGAAATAGACTTTGCCACAAGAGCAAGGGATCTTATATACTGCCGGATCACTGAGAAGTGCCTTTTTATCTGCAGGGTTGTTTAGAAGTTGTCCTATGTTTGCAGGTGGTTTAAATATGGTTTAACATAGATGTTGTGTTTGTTGAGAATTCTTTCTTTTTGTAATGTGAAATCTTGGGTGTAGGGTAGGACGGTGGTCGTTTATCCCTCACATTCTTCAGTAGGTTGTGTTGACTTGTTTTTTTATTGTAATGTTTTATTGCTTCATCAACTTGTGTGTGTGTGTGTAATCGATCTGCATTAGAATTTGTTTAACGTTTTATAATTCCATTCGTAAGTTATCTTCACCTGTTATGGAGACAGCTCTGTATACAAGGGAGTTTATGACCGATTGCATGCGAGATGGGTGGTGGTGGAAGAAGGCATGTAGGTAACTGTTTGTATTTGCGGGTTTTCTGTAAACTTCATGTCCTAATGTGTTATCAGATCTTCTGTAAACTAGTACGTCCAAGAAAGACAATTTTCCATTTGGTTCAATTTCCGTGGTGCTTCAAGGTTATTTATTATGAGGAAAAAAAGGATCATTTATTGCTTCCTGATAGTTAGACATTCATTTAATGTGCAAAAGATGCAGCTGAGAAAGTACAATTCGATATGGAGGGCTGGGTATGACATGCTGTTTTGTTTATTAAGTTAACTCATTGTTTCCTTATACGTATTACACTTAATGGAAAATTCCTGTCTTTATTTATTTAGTGCGTAAATACCTAGTGAAAAAACATTATTCTGCAGTCTAGAACCTTCTGGAACTTTAGGATGAAGAGGCAGCTATATAATTAGAGATCATTCTACGTTTTTTCATCATTGCCTGGAATGAATGCTAGCAAACCTAAATGCGTCAAATGTGCTTTCGGCAAAGTTGGAAGCAACTTCACCTTGCTTTAGTTTAGGATAAAGAAAGCTGTTATCCTTGGGTCGCTTCGTGTCCTCAAGACACACAAGGGTTTTGTCGGCCTGTCGTTATGACCACCCACCTCACGGTTGTGAAACGTGGCCATAAGCAAGCGTGATTTAACGTGGTTCTACTGGGAGCCAGTGTAATCTTTTTTAGATTTAGATGGCAGTTGCTCTCCGAGGGACCCTGCGGTGGATGTTTAACCCTTTTTTTTAAATTATATAT